>PVIC010007800.1:0-49895 GCA_004025085.1 Thryonomys swinderianus | reverse complement strand
CTCTCTCTCTCTCTCTCTCTCCCTCTCTCTCTCTCTCTCTCTCTCCCCCTCTCTCTCCCTCCCTCCCTCCCTTCCTTCCTTCCCAATGGGGGATTGAACCCAGGGTCTCCTGTATGGTGGGTAAGTGCTCTACCACTCAGCTATATCCCTGGCCCAAAGTGGACCATTTTTATCTTCATTTTACAGAAGAAGAAACAGCTGTATGAGTTGCAAGTGAGAAGAAAGGATTTAGTCTAGTAAAGAAGCAAGGAAGGTGGTCTAGGAGAGGGAACAGCATGTGCAGAGACTTGGAGGGAGACCATGCTAGATTCATTGGCTGTGGTTTGGTACCCTGTGTCCTCCAGCTGGGGTCTTTCAAGTGAATCAAACAGTTTGATTGGCCCCTGGTCTTTACTTCCTTCATAAAATGACCTTTTGGATTTGGCCTTTCTATGGCAGCTGAGAAAGGGCTGTGGCTTTGAGGTCATCCTCCAGTGAGCTGCTGAGCTCTGTGCTGAACCCCGGCCCTGGGAGTTCTGAAAGGCCTTTCCATGCGAGCCTGGGGTCTGAGATTGTGCTCTAGGCCCACTGGCCCAGTGGTGAGCCACAAGTTTACGTGGCAGGAAGGACCTGGCTCCTCTGATAATGTGGTTGGCCTGGCCCCTCTGCCTTAGGGAGAGCTGTTGGAGACTGTGTGAGCTTTGCATGTGGACTGCAGGCGGCGACTTCGGTGCAGTTTGGAGCAGGCGGAGGGAGAGATAAGTAGTGTTCCTGACAATTGGCTGAGCAGGCTCCTTGCAGCCTATAGATGTTGTCCAAGGCCTGGAAGAAGAGTGAAAGGGCACATCAGTGAAAGGGCAAATTGGACTGGAAGCCCTGTATTGTTTCCGGCTCCTGAGGGTTTTGTAAGAGACCTGGCCAGGGAAAGAAAAGCCCTTGGACTCCCCATAGGCTGCCTGGTGGCTCTCTGTGCCCTTCATCTGACTGGTCCTTGGTTCACTGCTCACCCTGACCCCTCCCCTGTTCCTTCTTCCTCTCAGTCCCTTCTACCCTCCTGTCACCCTGTCTCATTGGTGGCTGTTCCGTCATCCCATGGAGATTTAGCTCAGTGGTTCCAGGGCCAGCCTAGCAAGCGCAAGGTCCCTGGTTAAATTCTTGGTAACCACATACCACAATACCCAGTGTGGTGGTTCATGCCTGTCATTCCAGCACTCAGGAGGCAGAGGCAGGAGGATTGCTGAGTTCAAGGCTGACCAGGGCTACATAGTGAGCTCAAGGCCAGCCTGAACTACAAAGCGAAACCCTATCTCAAAAAAAAAAAAAAAAAAAAAAAAAGAATCAGGTATGGGAGGTATCCTATACTCCTCCCTCTTCCTGGGTATCCACTCAATTACTGCATCTTGTGCTTTTACCCTGTTTCCTTTAGAGCATTGCAGCTCTTGGTCTTCCTTTGGTGAGCCCTGCCTCCTCCCTCCTCACCGGCATACTGGCTGTGCCGTGTGAAAGGCAGGTCTGGTCGTGTGTTCCCTCCCCGACAGCCAGCCTTCTGTGACTGCCCTTGTAAGTCTAGACTCCTCAGCAGTCCTGGGCCGACTGCCCCACCAAGCTGGGACTTGTACTCTGAGCTCTAGTGCCCTCTGTTCCAGGCACTTCCCCAGCTGTTTCTCTTCTCTGCCTGAAAAGTCCCCTCTCTTCTCTTCCCCTGGCCCCCTGCTGGCTCCTTTGTGCTCCCCTCCACAGGACAGGCCCACTGGTTAGTGCTCCTTGGGGTCAGACACTGAATCTTCATCCCTCCTGTGTTCAGCACGTGCTCGTGCATGGTGTTATGCCCACCACTGGTAAAGGTGAGGCTGCTCCCAGTGAGAGGGTCAAGGGACTTGGAGAGACAGGTGAGACAGGGACAAGTAACTGTGCGCTTTTTCAGGGATTCCCCAGGGTACATCCATTTTATACCTCCTGAACTCTGGTGGTTTTGGTGGAGAGAAATTCTTGTTACAGTACTTGGAACTGGACTTGTGTTCAAAGGACCAGACAGTAGGCTGAGGGGTAGGACTACACTGTCCACCCTGCCTTAGGGCAGCGGTTTCCCTTTCATGGATTCCTATCCCCTTTGGATTCTCCCCAGAGAAATGCAGCAGGGACGTATACACAGTGTGTCGTGAGCAACTTCAGGTGGTTCACAGCTGCCCTGGGGTCTGTGGTTCCCAAGTTCTGATCTCGGGTGTAAGAGTCAGCTTGATTCTCAGGGGCTGGTCTCCTCCCTGGATGGGAAATCCCGCTGCCCCGGGACAGGCAATTAAATGGAGTGGGCAGATGCTTGTCATGCCTGACACATAGGGCACGGGTGAGCCCTGACAGGCTGTGTGTCAGCGCTTCTCAAAAGCCCGTCCTCCATCCTGGGAGCCTGCATTGTCAGCAGTGCTGTGGGCCTGGGAAGTTGGGCCTTGGACCAGACTCCCAGGAAGACGAGCAGTGCCTTTCTACCCTTTGGCTCTGTGCACTGAGCTGTCCTCACCCCAAGTCCTGGGGCCTCTGGATGCTTCTACTTGATAATCCTTTGAACCTGGGATGGTTTTTTTTGTTTTGTTTTGCTTTTGAGACAGGGTCTCGCTTTGTAGTTCAGGCTGGCCCTGAGCTCACTATGTAGCCCAGGCAAGCCTGGAACTCAGCAATCCTCCTGCTTCTGCCTCCCAAGTGCTGGGATTACAGACGTGAGTCACCACGCCCAGCATTGTATGTGGTTACGGGGGATCGAATTTAGGACCTTGCACTTGCAAGGCAAGCCCCAGAGCCACTGAGCTAAATCTCCAGTCCCTGGGGATGGTTTTTTTTTTTTTTTTTTTGTTTTGCTTTTGAGACAGAGTCTCGCTTTGTAGTTCAGGCTGGCCCTGAGCTCACTATGGTGCCCAGGCAAGCCGCCACAAACTCAGCTGAGCCACCAGTCCAGCGCTGTGGTACGCGGTATTGATTGTTGGTGGGCATGTCTCCATGCCCAGCATTATATGTGGTTACCGGGGATCGAACTCAGAACCCTGCGCTTGCGAGGCAGGCGCCGGAACCACTGAGCTAACCCTCCGGGGCCCCCTGGGGATGGTTTTGAAGATCAGTTTTGGCTAGATTCTGCAGAGCATCTGTTTTTGTTTTTTTTTTTCAAGGTCTCCTCACTGACAGAGAACAATGATCAAGTGACATCTTAATAAGTGGAGCTGGGACCATGAGGGACTGGGTTGCCCAATTGACACCTTCTGCATACTTGCTCATGGCTCTTAAAGCTAAGCAGTGGAATACTCAGTGATGTCACCTTTGTAGGTGGGACCATTGCACAGCCTTCATCTGGCACCTGGTGAGGTAAAATGTATATGGACTGTGTCGGTTTGATAGGCCAGGCCTGCTTTGTGTTTATTTATTCCTCCAATGGCTTGAGTGAAGCTTGAGAATCACACAATCCCCCCTGCAAAAGGGGCTGTTAGTATATTCATTCTACAGATGGGGAAACTGAGCTCAAAGAGGTACCATGTTAGCAACCAGTATCCAAGTTGTACAAAAGCCATGCCTCATTTTGTTGAAGGCTCATGTACTTGTTGAGGCCAGGCAAGTGATGTGAATGGATGAAGTGGGCACTCCATGCTATATCCAAACAAGGTGGCCACTATTGTTTCCTGTAGGATAGTAGACTAGTATAGATGTTCCTCAGCTTAATGATGGGGTGACATCGCAATAAGCCATCATAGGTCAGTAATCTCTGAAGTCGAAAATGCCTTTAATAAGGCCGGGCACGTAGCTCAGTGGTACAACACCTGCCTGGCAAGCACAAGCCCCTGAGTTCGATTCCCAGTTCCAAAAAAAGAAAAGAAAATGCCTTTAATGTGCTTAGCTCTGACCACCATAGCTTAGCAGCTCTGGACATACAGGGTGTCACTTGTTTGACCTCAGGGCACTGCCCGGCCCTCTCAGGAGGGTGTCGTACTGCATAATGCTGTTCTGGGAAAAGAGGTATATTTGTACTGAATCCACCCTTAGTAAAGTTGAAAAATTATAAATGAAACCAACATACATCAGAGACTGTATTAGCTCTTTTGACTGCTCCTAGAAAACTAGTCATCCTGATTTTCACATGACACCTCTATTGCTTCAGATTAACTCAGATATCTTAAAAAGCACAAACACATTCTGAGTGGATTCAACTGAGGGCTTCAGAGTGGAGTCTGCATCTGTTTGCCTGCTTCTCTGGCTCTGCTGTCTAGAATCCCCTTCAGAAGAAGCAGTCAATCCAGCCCGACCCTCAGCTGTTTATGATTCCTGTTCACCAGAAGGCAGGCAGGCCCTGACAGGTAAGGAACTGCACTGGCGAGCTGATGGCAGGGAGAGCAGATCTACACTCCAGAGTCTGTGACTGTGCGTTCAAGCAGTGCAGGCTCAGGCCTTGGTTCTGCCCAGCCTGCCCAGGGCTCCTGTTTCCCTGCTCCAAAGGCCATAGGGACGACCTGCTATCTGTTAACACATACTGAGCTGCCTGTGGCTGTTAGAGTAGCACAGTCCTTCGGAACCTGGACCCTAGGAGAGTGTTGCTGGGCCTGCTCTTTGTGTCTGGGTTTGAAATTTGTTGTTCTCATGTAGAATCAGGAGTCCTTGTTGCTGCTCAGGAAGATTTGACTGCACTCACCTGACCTTGGGGTAAGAAATGGAGCAGGGGACCGGCACCCTCTACCGAATGATGACACCCATGGAGGGAGATGTCACAGTTTGGGGTTGGAAGAGGACAGAAACTTCCATGTCTATAAGAAATTTCTGCCCTTTATAAAGAAGAAACAAGTTGCATTAAGAGGGCAGGAGGGGGACAGGATGACTTCTGTGGTGACTGTTTCCTGTTGGACATGAAAATAGGCAGGGGAAGCAGCAGCCTCCTCTGGCTGTTCTGGTAGCGGCTGTCTAGTTAACCACGAAACTCCCTGCTTTGCACAGCCTTGTGGGGCCAGAAGCTCAGGATTTCTTGTCCTTTTGGTCCTTAGAAAACTTAGCTCAGGAGTGTCAAAGACAGCTGTGTGTGTGCCGGGCGTGGTGGCTCACGCCTGTAATCCCAGCACTCGGGAGGCAGAGACAGGAGGATTGCTGAGTTCAAGGTTTGCCTGGGCTACATAGTGAGCTCAGCGCTAGCCTGAACTACAAAAGCAAGACCCTGTCTCAAAAAAAAAAAAAAAAAAGACAGCTGTGTAGTCCGCGCAGGACTGGTGGGCTTGAGTGCTCTGTACTTACGCTGGCTGGGCCCTTCCCAGGGGCCCTTCTCAGCACCTCAGCGTGACGGAGGAGTCCCTCAAACGCTGCAGAAGCTGGCACCCCGAGGATGAGCGATGCAAAGGGTCTACCTGAACAGTTGCCCAAAGCTCCTCTCCCACTGTCATTTCTATTCAAAGAGATTTTCCACAGTTTGAGATCCAACTTCCAAACAGACTTTTGGAATGCTCCATGTGTGTACATTGGGGACTTCCTGTGTGATATTTCTGGGCATTACAGCCAGGCGCTGTTGTTACCATCTGTCCTGGCTTTGCTGGGTTGGATTCCCAGAGCCCCAGACTGTCTCCTGCAATAAAACCCACATCAAGGATGAGGTGGATCCCACCCCCGGCCCGATCTGTCTGCTGGTGTAGCCAGCTGGGAGGCTAGCCCAGCCAGACCAGGCTAGGAGGGAGCCCCAGCACCTTCTCTGTGTGAGCCTCAGGGCGCAGACTCCTCAGCTTGGTTTATGTGTGACATCTGGCTTAGCCTGAGTCTCAGCTCTGGGGTTGGTGAACTTCTTTCAGGCTGACTAAAGGGCATTATTTTGGTTCTAGTTTCACTCTGTCTTCTCCTGTACCTTAATGTCCCTGTGTGTCAGTCCTGCCGGGGGACTGAGCCCAAAAGTCCCAGGATGCATTTGGTTTCAGGAATCTGTTTTCCCTCTTCTATTGTGGTTTCTCCTCAGCATGATTCTGCAGCTTCCATCTGCTTCCTTTCTGTCCAGGAAGAGGCAGATTTCCTAGCACAGAAAGGGGGCAAGGTTCTGTGAGATGAATCTGGCCCTCTTCAGGACACTGGCTCTCGGCATCCCTCCTGTATAGATTAACGACCCCTTCCCACCAAGGTGTGAGGTGAGGCCCACCACCCCTGAGCAGGTGTGGGGAGCTCGAGGGCAGGGTGGAGGGACTGAGGCCTGGAGCCTCTGTGTGTGTGGGATGGGCCTTATTCAGGAGGTGCCAACTGTGGTGACACCAGCTGTCAGGGGGCCCCAGCATTTCCTGGAGCCTTGAACTCAGCAGATGGCTGTCAAATCTTGTGAGACCGAGAAACTCAGGGCTGGAAGGTGGAGATGCTTTTAGGGAAATGGAACTGTCATTGAGGGCCAACCGCGGAGGTCCTTTAGGGGCAGCTGGCAGTGCCCCTCCTCTCCAGATTCTCAGAGGTCCTGGCTGACTGAGAGTTTCAATTCCAGTGACAAACGACACCCAGGGGTGAGTCTGGGGTTCTGTGTGCTTCCTAGCCTTCCCACTGGGACGCGGATAGGTAGGGCTGATGGTCATAGAGTTATTTGAACTCACCGCACCTGATTTTCTTAGAGTAAAAGCAAATCAGTTGCACAACTCGTGACTTGATTACGGTTATCACTAAAAATCATTGATGGCATACCTCAGGCCCAATTGCATAAAGGGGCTGAGGCCAGCCATGGCTTAGGCCCATGTTCCTGCAGTGTACTTATGTTCTCTGAGTCTCTCGTCCCCAAATGTGGGACAGTGTTTACGGAGGAGGAAGCCCTGAAGTCCCATCCTCTTGCTTGTGGCTGTCCTGTGGAGGAGTGTCTAGTTTGACTGTAGGTCAGGAGTCCAAGCCAGCTGTATGTCTCCCTCCATTGTCTGGTTTGCCGTGCACGCTGGAGTTCCGCCTGCCTGCCAGTCTCCTGATGCTGCTGCACATTGGCACCTGTGGCAGTGCATTGCTGTGCTCAGATGAGAGTGGCGACGCCGTGGGATAGAGCACTGGAGGAAAACACTCCTGCAGCCATGCGTGGCGTAGCAGTGTTAAGTTACGCTAGAACATGGAGTCCCCTGGCCTTCTCTCAATCCTTTATGTAGCTCCCATGCTCCCTCTAGGGCACCTGAGGGGTGAGGAAGAGGAGGAAAGAACGTGCTCTAGAGCAGGCAGCAGTGCAGTCACACCCTGGGAGACTGTGCCAGTGTGGAAGCAATGAGCGGTGATTGAGAAGGGGGCATCCCTCCACTGTGTCCTGGGATGAGCTTTGCAGGTGGGCGGAGCTGTCCTCGTGGGGAACTCCTGCCTGCAGAGTGCTCGCATTGGACGGGCCCCTGGGTCCCAAGCTGTGAATCGAGGTCAGCAGGCCAGGCTCCTCGGCTCGCTGGGAGGAGTTATTTCACTCCTCCTCTGTTCCACTTTCTGAGCTGCTTTCTGCCATTGGCCCCTCTGAGAGGCTGCTCTCGCCAGGACTCAGCCTCCTTGGGGACTTCCATGGATCTTGGCCAGTTCCTTCTGTTGTCACAGTTCCGGGTTTGGGTTTGAGGGCGAAGGGCTCTCAGGCAACTGTGACTTCCCAGCAGGTTTGGGGGTGGGGAGTGCCGAGGCCCTGCAGCTTCTCTGTCTTGCTTCTGCTCTTGCGAGGTGGGGAGTCAGAGGCTTCTGGACTCAGCTGATGTTCTCCAAGGAGGACTTGGAATGAACCCCAGGTGTGGAGAGTGAGGTCAGTAGTTTGCTCAGCAAAGAAGGCCCAAGTCAGTGACGACCTGTCACAGCTCCCAGGATCCCTGGCCTCGGTCCCTGGCTCCAGCTCCTCCCCTTCTCGTCCTCAGGGAGATAAAAATCAATGATGTGGATTTATTTACTGAGTGTCTCCATTGTGTCAGAGTAGGAGGCACACATTTATTTTATATCTAGCCATCATGATGGCTTTCACATACTTCTTCACCATTACTCACCATGTACTCTATGAAATGTCTAAGGAAACAAAAGCCCAGAGTGGTGTAGTAAATTCTCGCTGGGTTAGTGAGTGGTGGATTTGAAGCTATGCCATCTTGATGCGGAGGCCTGTTCTTTCCGCCATACCACACTGCTAGGCTGGTGGGCTACCAGAAGGGTGTACGAAGAGCTATGTGCCTGTCCCAGCCCCCACTGTTAGCACAGCAGCCAAATCTGTGGTCTGGACAGGGTGGCTTTATGTGTGGACAGTGGGGGTTTTGTGGTCCTGTGTAAGGCAGCCATCAAAGTCTCTAAGTGCAAGTGCAGAAAGTCTTTTTGAAGCTTCTTACAGTCTTACTGGCAAATACAGTATTTGGCTCTAGAATTTAGCCTTGTTTAAGATAATGATTTAAATTTTCTTTTTAAGAGTAGGAAAAATTTCTTGTAGGATAGCTTCTAAGAGAGATAGAAAGGGGGACCTCAAAGTGGGCTGCCCACAATGACTTAAATTTCACATGCCTGTGTACATTGAGCCCTGAGAAGGTGTGGCAGTCAGGGTGGAGTGTCAGTTTGACGGGTTTTGGGATCTACTTAGGGTGTGTCTGGGTGGGATGTAGAGGCCTTTGGAGGCCCTCTCTGGTCCCTAGCCCTTTCCCCTCTGTCCTGTTCCCCTGCTTTGCTTCCCAGCCATTAGGACCTAAAGAGCTTTGCTTTGCTGTGATGTTCCTGCCCATGGAGCCTGCCAACCAGGTACAGAAACTATGAGCCAAATTAACCCTCTCGGTTGTTGTGAAGTGGCATCCTATACCCCTGGCCCCCTCTTGTGCCCTGGAAGTACAGATAGCCCAGGTAAAAAGATGGTGGTGGCTGGGGTGAGTATGGAAGCCCACAGCTGGGAAAAGGCAAGGGAGGGTAGAGGTGCAGGCTATAGTGAGGTCCTGAGCAGGGAGTGGAGGCCAGTTCGGGGCAGTGTTAGGAGAGGGCCAGGACCAGATTGTCAACTTGGGGCTGCTGCTCTTACCCTGTATTTGAGGGGCCAATGGCTAAGAGTGTCTGGGCCTCTGTATCTATGGATTTCACACCTACAGACTGAAAATCATTAAAAAGTGGGATGAGGTAATACCAACACTTCAGAGGCTGAAGCAGGAGAATCACTATGAGTGTGAAGCTAATTTAGGGAGTTCAAGGCCATCCTGGAGTACATAGCAAGACAAAAAAAGAGGCAAAAAAAAAGGAGGAAAATATTTTTTAAAACTGTCTGTACTGAACATATATCTAAGTTTTTCTTACGATTTCCTAAATCATACCATGTAAGAAGTATTTACATTGTACTAGGTATTATAAGCAACCCAAAAGATAAGTATGTAGGTGAGCAGGCCTGATGGTATATGCCTATAGTCACATCTGCTAAGGAGGCTGAGTCAGGAGAAGATCTTGAATTCAAGGCCAGCCTGGGCAACAAACAAAGTAAGATTTTTCTCAAGTACATGTATTAGTTATAAGTAAAAAGTTATATGCAAATACTGTGCCATTTTTATATAAGGTACTTACTCATCTGAAGACTGTATTGTGCTCGGGATGTAGCTCAGTGGCACTCTTACCTGCCTTGCAAGCACAGGTCATGAGTTCAATCCCTCGTGCCATAAAAATACATACATACATACATACATACATACCATATTGTGACTCTTGTGTCCTTGATTAGCCCACAGCACACAGGCCTGTAGGCTAGGCCTATATGTCATGCCGGGGGATTCAGGATGGGGATGAAGTTCCTGCCCACAGAGGCTGGAGTCTAGTAGAGAAGGAAAGGTGAAGCATGGGGCATGCAGAAAAATATGGGGTTCCAAGGAGTTCAAACTGATAATATCTGTGGTCAAGGGTGCAATTGGTGGAAACCCAGAGCAGGGGCTGTGAGCGAGTTCAGGAAGGGGCCAGGATGACTTTGGGTGCCAGTTCACGCTGTTGGTGCAGGTACAGAGAAGGAGAGGAGGGAGGTGGGATGGGAAGAGCCTCTATCCAGAGAGGCATTGATGTGAGGACGTGGGGGGCCGGTTCCTGCGGGAACTAGAAGAGGGCAGAGCAGTTCCAGGTAGTTTAGGAAGGAGGACTGAGAAGTTAGGCAAATAAGCCAATTAGGGAAATGACCCAGCTTCCTGAAAAAAGGGGAAGCACTGACGTTCTGATCATGCTGGGGTGTGTTCATTACTCAGACCTCAGTTAGCAATGACTGTGTTACTAGTGCAGTGAAATCCACAGACATCGAATAAAAGATTCTGCTCGTCCCAGGAACAGGCAAACTTTTGAACTCTTTGTTCGGGTCTCTGTGGGGCAGGCACATGACTCACCGCTGAGCCCCTCCTGGCTCTGTTGGTGATTAGCTGAGGGGAGAGGCCAGGAGCCGCCCTGCTCTGTAACTGAACCACTTGCGTGGAGGAGCCCAGATTTCAGGAAGGGACTGGGGGCGGTTTGGAACAACTGAGGACATTTCCAGAGCATGAGTCTCCTGGGCTGGAGGCCCTCTGTCTGTCTATGAATCTTTGTTTTTACCCATTGAAGGAACTGTGGGATGGGCTTGGAGTGGTACCTTCAATTTGACCTTAAAAGGTCCAGAGTCTCTGGGTGATCCAGAGAGGTGGGTGAAATCTGACTAAGGAAATACGTCCTTGATATTCTGGGGGAATCTCGGGGAAGGAGTGGCTTGCTGATCTTGGCCCAGAGTCTGAGTTCTTCGTGGTAGGAGACTGCTGCTCTCCAGCCCTGTACTGTGGGCCGGGCCTGCAGTAATTGAGCCTGTGCTCCGAGTGAACCTCGGCCCCCTCCACCTTTCCTACCTGCTGCTGTATCAGCTCCTGCAGACCAGTCAGGTGGGGAAGGCAGGGGCCCGGCCAGTGTGGTGCTGGGGCCTGCTGCAGGGGACGCCAGGCATAGCTGGGCTTCTCCCTGGAGCTCAGGGTGACCTCTTGAGTTGCCTTTCAGCCTTTATTCTCTTAGAGCTCTGGTTACCTGTGCCCTGTGGCTTTGGATACAAGCCAGGCACCCAATAATGAAAGTGAACCTGCCTGTGTCCTCATGTGCCAGGCTCTCAAGGCAGTACTGGGTAGCAGGCAGGAAACTGTGAAAGAACTGCCTTATTCAGACGACCAGCCCTGTTCCCCCACTGGCAGATTGGAAAACTCTCCACCTTCTCCCTTGGTTTCCTGTGTGTCACCCCCAGCTCGCGCTTCCTTCAGGCCGTGAGAGTAAAATGGCAGTTCCTGTTGAGTAGGCATGAGTCAGCGACAGAGAACTGGTGGCTGAATCTTCATAACCTCCAGGCATGGTTATTAAATATTGAAATGGCACCACGGTACAGATCGCTTCTCATCCGTTCCCTTAGGGAGGGCAGCTCCTGTCTGGGATTCAGATAATAGCAGTATCTTGGGTTTAGACAAACTCCCAAAGAGCTCAGAGGTACTAAGTAAATCTTACCCATCTAATATGTAACAACATCCCCTTCTCAGAGTTTGCTACCAGAAATGGGGACGAATCAGGCTCTGTCCATTTTACTGCTAGAGAAAACATATCCAGAGAGATTATCTGATCCCAGCTCAGGGCATCCTGTAGGCCGGGCCTGGAACATGGTGCCCTGGCTTCCCAGCGGCGGCTGTTTGGTCACCACTCCTTCCCTCTCCTCCTCCTCCTCTTCACAGTTTCTGTGTCGTCAGTCCAGCCATTCATTCTGGCAGCTGGGGCCCCTGATCTCTGGGGCTTAATTCTTGGAGAGGACACAGCTGACAAAAAAGCCCAAATTGGCAGGGAAGGCCCTCCAGGAGCCTGAGTTCCTAGTCAGTGTCCAGGCCCAAGGTCTCTGGGCTGGGTGGAGTCAGAGCAGACGTGGCCTAATTGTGGAGTGGCCCTTACTGGCCATAGATCTGCCTCTCGTCGTCGTCGTCGTCGGAGGACGGTTATCAGGATAAATATACCCAGCTCCCCATTCCAAGGGAGTTACTCACCCAGTAAAAGCACCCCGCTGTGGATTAGATTACCTCTGCAGTAAGTGCTCTGTGCTCCGGCCTGGGGGCGGGGGAGGACTCAGGGCTAGGGGAGTGGGGAGGCCCGCCTTCTTGCTCGCTCCCTTCCTAATCTGGAAGAGTCTCACCAAAGGGGCCCAGAGGAGACCATCCCTGAGCTGGGCCTGCTGTTTACATAGCTCCTTCCTTGGGAAACACCAGGCCCGCTTATTGCTTATATCCCTGGGCTGGCATAGCTGTAAGGGCCCTAGAAGCTTCTGGGACACACAGGCCACCAAGGCTGTCCAGGTTGTCAGCAGGGGCATAAACCTGCCTTGCTGAGAGTCGCTCTGGGTGGGGCAGGACGCTCGCAGAGCCAAGGCTGGCTGTCTGGGCTTCACAGGATTTGGCAGGCAGGGACCATGACCTGAGGCTGTGGGAAAGGCCGAGATGCCCCTTGCTGCCTGTGCTGGGGCCTTGTCAGCTCAGCTCTTAAGGAAACTGTGCCAGGCACTTCTGGGCCTTTTTAGAAGCTGAGTTAAACTGGCCTGTAGAGAGAGGTGTTCACAAGAACTTGTGCTTGCTGTGGGCCTCGCCTCAGCTGGTCATCGTAAAGGGGGTTTCCTGGTAGTCAGAGGACTGTCCCTCTTCTAGTGCTGCCTGGACCTGTGGGTGCAGGAGTCTGCAGTGAGCGAGATGGCAGGGAACCCCACAAACCCTGGGGAGGGATGAGAAGGCTGGCTGGCTGGGTGCCTTGCATTTACCTGTCCCAGCTGTGGGTTCTGCGGTGGAGTGTTCTCCCTGAGGCTTTTTCTTTGGCCAGACTGGTGCCCTTGCTTTTGGCCCAGGGCTGGATTGTAGCAGCCTTACCCTTGGAGTAGGATAGGAGGTCCTTTCTCTTTCTGCGGGTGAGTCTTTCTCTAGTCAGCAGCTCTTGTGTGCTTAGCACCTCCCATGGCTGACTGTGCTCTCTTCCAGGCCCCATGCTAAGCCAACACTTTGTCTGTTTTCTCGCTTCACCCTAAATCTGTGTGTAAAATAGTGGCATTCCCACGGGGTGGATGAGAACCCGGGCACGAGAGCCCGTGGAACAGGGCATCTGCCCAGCAGGATGTGTGGTCTGGAATCCCCTGTGTGAGTTACAATGTCCAGTGACAGAGCGATCACCCAGGGCCCTGGAGGAGAGAATGGAACACCTCCCCCCTCCTACATTAGGGCCCTGGGGGTGTCCTCTAGCTCGCTTCTTGGCGCCTGTCCAAGTCCAGGCCGCTCATTTCAGCAGTCTATCACACAGAACTGTAACGGTCAGCCGAGTAGGAAGAAGCCCCAGTTTGTGAGAGGGCCCTCATACTTCTTTGCTCGACTTGAAGGTGGGCATAGAAAGTTTCATCTTTGTCTCTTTTCTTCACTGCTGAGGACTGAACCCAGGGCCTCCTGCATGCCGAGTCCGGGCTCCACTACTGAGCCCCGCTCCAGCGCCTCTGATTACCTAGAACCCAGTGTGTGGCATTAGGTCAGCGTAGGTGGCCAGAGGGTGTTGCTGGGGGGATGCCCCCCGCTGAGGGTGTGAGAGCACCCTGGTTTCCTGTACTTTATGCCTCTGAGCTGATAGAGGAGCTTGAGGAGTACAGCTGGAGCATCCCCCAGGGATGCTGGCAGACTGGCCCCTCCAGTCATGAGCAGGTGGCGGCCAAAGATGTCTGCATTTTTTTTTTCTTTTTTCTACTGGGGATTGAACCCATGGCCTCATGCAGGCAGCCACACACCTGGCTCCCAGCCTCTTTCAAGACTGGGCTCACCAGGTTGCCCAGGCTGGTCTCACACTTGCTATCTGTCTGTCTCTGGAGCAGCTGCGATTACAGGCATGCACCACCATGCCTAGCGTCTTAATCCCCGACATCTGTAAACCTGTAAATTTATATTCCTGTCCAAAGGATTGCAGTCAGTTTCTGGAGCTCAAGGAAGGACCTTTCCTTTCAGCCTGGCCCAAAGTACCCTGGGGCTGCCCAGCCCAAAGCTATTGCTGCTTTGAGCTCTTGCTCGACCATGCCCAGCCTCAGGGTAGAGACAGAGATGCCCCAAGCTCTGAGTTTTCAGAGGAAGCACCAGAAGTGAGGGTGTGGCCCAGCCAAGCCCCATGGGTTGGACCTGCAAGTGATATTCTTATGAGCAGGGTTTGGAGTGTTTCTGCCCAGTTTGCCTTGCTCCTCCCATTAGCTTGCCCTGCTTCACCATCTCCTCTCAGAGTTTCATGCCACTTCATTGCTGTCATGACTGAGGTCACCCTAATCTCCCAGCTCTGCTCAAAAATGGCAGGACTGTAGGTTACCTTTGGTAACTTCCCACGGCCGGCCGGAGGCTGAAAGGCCAATGGTGCCCTCTGGTGGTCAGCAGTATGTGTTCCGCAGGCCTTCCTTGCCAGGGCACCGTCAGTCCCTGAGTGGCTGGGAACTTTGCACCCAGCCTGCTGCCAGCCTCCTGCCTGGCCTCCATATGGAGGACAGGTTTTCTGTTCTCATCCAGTGACCTCATGTTTCCTCAGAGCAGCAAAAAAGCTGCAGTCTTGGGTGATTTCCTCCAAAAAGAGGATGAGACTGAGAGCCACAGGGTGATTTGAGTTGGGATGGTCCTAGGCCTGGAGCCTGGATCTTAGTGAAGTGTCGATGAGGAACTATGAGGCTTCCTGTGACCTCCAAGAGGTTACCAACAACTTCCAGGCAGTGTCAAGAATCTGCCTGCCTTGGGCCAGAGGGTTAGCTCAGTGGTTCCGGCACCTGCCTCGCAAACGCAAGGACCTGAGTTTGATCCCCGGTGACCACATATAATGCTGGGCTTGGAGACACGCCCACCAACAATCAACACCGCATACCACAACGCCGGGCGTGATGGCTCACGCCTGTAATCCCAGCACTCGGGAGGCAGAGGCAGGAGGATCGCTGAGTTCGAGGCTTGCCTGGGCTACATAGTGAGGCTCAGGGCTAGCCTGAACTACAAAGTGAGACCCTGTCTCCAAAAAAAAAAAAAAAAGAATCTGCCTGCCTTATCCACAGGAAAGCGGTGTATGTTCTTTTTCTCTGACCAAAGCAAGCTAACATCTTCCTTCCCTAGGGTATGAATAAAAGGAATTTCCTTCTTTTTTTTTTTTTTAGACAGGGTCTCACTTTGTAGTTCAGGCTGGCTCTGAGCTCACTATGTGTCCAGGCAAGCCTGGAACTCAGCAATCCGCCTGTCTCTGCCTCCTGAGTGCTGGGATGACAGGCGTGAGCCACCATGCCCGGCATTGTGGTATGTGGTATTGATTGCTGGTGGGCATGAGTCTCCACACCCAGCATTATATGTGGTTACCGGGGATCAAACTCAGGGCCTTGTGCTTGCGAGGCAGGCTCCAGAACCACTGAGCTAACCCTCTGGCCCTCTTCCTTCTTTTTTCTCTCTCTCTCTTTTTGGTTTGTTGCTTTTTGAAACAGGGTCTCCCTCAGCAGTTCTGGCTGACCTTGAATTCATGGGGTGATCCTCCTACCTCAGCCTCCTGAATGGATTACAGTCATGCACCGCCTTGCCCAGCTCGGAATATAAGACGTTTCTGAGCTTGCCCCCAGGTAGTTAGAGCTGAGTGAAAGACCACAGCTGTCCTTCTCTGGGATAGGCTGTACCTGGGACTCCTTTGTGGCTGTTTACTCAAGCCAGGGCAGGAGTTTGCTGAGCTTGCAAGAAGACTTTGGCCCTTTTTTTTTTTTTTTCTTTTCCAGCCTGTAGGGAGATGTCAGGCATCTGCAGCTACAAGAATCTAAAAGCTTAGTGTCGAGGCCTGGGCTGCCTCCTGTATCTCTGCCTTTTCCTTGGGCAGTTTGTAGGGAATTTGGGGACAGTGACATCAAGCCCTGTCCAGATCACCAGGCAAGACTAAGGAGGGAAAGAAAGAAGTCACACCAGAGAGCCTATGACTTTTGCTGGGATTCCCTCTCAGGTAGACAGACAATGGTTGGAGAAAACTGGAAAATGATGTGTCTTCTCCACGACATCAACATAGGCTATATTTTGAATTTTCCTCATCGAAATTGTCCTGTTTGTGTCTTGCTCATATTTTACCCAGACAAGACAAGAGGAGGAGAAACTACTTTGCAGTTTACCCTTCTTTTTGGGTTTCACAAAGCAAACAGTCCCCAAAGTTTGGATTTCACAAAGCAAACAGTCCCCAAAGTTTGCACCTGTGTGCCATAAACCTCATACCAGTCCTGTGGGGTAAGTTGTTTGCCACAAGCTTATTGGAGAAACTGAGGCTCAGTGAAGGTGGACAGTTTGCTGTGGGGCACATAGTAGATGGAGCTGAGATTTGAACTCAGGTCTCGCTCACCTCTAGGACCAGCAGTCTCTTGTCTCTGTGACAAGAGACAGGAGGACTGTGCCCTCTGACCAGTAGTCTAACCAACAAAGGTATCCAGGTTGAAAACAGCCTATAGAAATCACAACCCAGAGCTGAGTCCATAAACCAGACTTAGACTTGCACCACAGGTGAGGGGCTCAGGATTTGGTGAGTGGGCAGTGGACACTGGTGCAGAGACAGATCAGCCTGGGAGACCTGCTCTGGGGAGCCCTCTGGAGCTTCCCGGGTAGCTCCGGAGATCCAGAGGAGGGGCACTGCCCCTTCTGGGTTGGATGAAGAGGAAATGGGAACATATTGTGAGGCCAAGAAAGCAGGTGTGGCCCTAGAGGGGCCACTGGGATTGGCTCTGGGCTCTGCTTCCTTTTCTGCTGTTACCTAGACACATACTAATAACTCCCTCCAGTTCCGGTTTGCTGGAGACAGGAAGCCAGACCTCCTCCAAAGGACTGGAGACAGAGCAGGTGCAGGAACTCACCTTCTTCAGAAGTAGGAAAGCAGGACCAGGGGTGCTGGGCCTTGGTACAGGTGTCCCCTCGGACCGTCTGGAGAGCCTGTGGTAGGTGTGGCCGGCCCTGGTGGTCAAGGCAGGCGTCTGGGAGAAGGTATGGCCCATAGGTCTATGGGTCTCACTTCCTTCTTCCTCGGAGTGGGAGTGAGGGTGCGGGAACAGGGCCACAAGGAAGGGTATTGGCAGCTTTCAAAGCTCGGATCCCCAATGTTCAGGTGGTTGAATTATTTAAATATGGTGGCTTCTTGCAGGCTGGGGATTTGGGATTTGGGCTTCTGAGGAGTTGTCTGTGTCTTGCAAGCTATTGGCTTTGTTACCTGGGGCTAGCATTTCTGTTTCTCCAAGCCCATCTTCCTCAATCCCAAAGGGATAATCAGAATCTCACTGTTTTGTGACATTAGGAGGATTAACTTTGACCATGTATATAAGTGCCTGGCCCAGTGCTTGTTAACAGTAAATGGCAGTAAAGCAGCCAGTGCTTTTTAAGGTTCTTATCCTGAGTATCAGGTGCCAAGCAGATTGTCAAGGAGACAGTTCGAGTCCAGGAGGCAGCGGGCAGAGTGTGTTGCTCTGGGCTGTGGGCTGTCAGGGGTCCCAGGAAGTGAAGAGTTCCCACCTCTGACCTTCCAGCTCAGCCCCTGTTGTCTGGAGACCAGAGGGACCCAGGGCTCCGTTCTGCGCTGCAAGTGCCAGGGTAATGGAAGCTTGCACTCCAGGACCAGCTGAGCACCCGTGCTGCTGTTAAAAGCAGAGTAGTGAGGCCCTGGAGTCTGGGGCTGGGCCGCTCGCCAGGTTTCTGCAGAAACAGCCAGCGGAGCAGTCCTGCCCCTGGCTTGCCAAGGGGGTGGGGACCACTGTGCGGGCTTCATTCCAGCCCCTCCCCACACACCTTACCTCATAGCCCGGAGCTGCAGGAGGAGCGTGGAGCCTGGGGTTCTGCTTCTTCCACCTGGTGAGGAGGGCAGGTGGCACCCCACGTGCCCCCTCTGAGCTGCAGGCTGAGGAAGCCTAGTTCTTTGAAGTTCAAAGAGGGCCTGGTGTTCCTGGGCCCCTCCCCATGACGCGGGCCCCTCCCACTCCTCAGCGGTGCCCGAGGAGTCAGAGTGCCAGGCAGGCAGGCATTCCTCAGTTGCACAGGCCGGAAGCCCAGCCCTGTTGGTAGGAGCGCCGAGCCAAGTGCCCGAAGTCCAGAGGTAGGAGAGCCCCGAGGGCAGCCTGGAGGAGGCCTGCAGAGCACGTCAGCTTGGGTTGGGAGGAGAGAGCAGCTTTGGGAGCTGGTTCTCTGTCAGGCTGGTCTGGACTGGTGACTTCCTGTCCCGAGGCTGGTCATTTCTCCCGTGGGTGGGGCCGAGAGCCCAGCACTCATTTGCTCTTGAGGTGGAGGCAGGGAGGGCACCGCTCCTGGAAAGGCCAGGTGCCTGGCTCTCATTTGCTCCCGTCCTTCTCTTGGCAGACGCCTTGCTGGCAGACTTGGAGTCCACTACCTCCCACATCTCCAAACGGCCTGTGTTTCTGTCCGAGGAGGCCCCCTACTCCTACCCAACTGGAAACCACACCTACCAGGAGATCGCAGTGCCACCCCCGGTCCCTCCACCTCCGTCCAGCGAGGCCCTCAATGGTACCATCCTTGACCCCTTAGACCAGTGGCAGCCCAGCAGCTCCCGATTCACCCACCAGCAGGTAAGGTGGGGACAGGGGTGGGGCAGTTTCTAGAGGCTTCCGGGGAAGGTGCAGAAGGAGCTTATTTGGCGGGGTTGGGGAGCCCAGTGGAAGCCTGAGATTGGAAGGATGGACCGGGCGACCTGGCTGTCTCCAGCCAGATGCTGCCCCTCCCACCCACCCCGTGAGCAGGGCAGTGACCAAGAATTAATCACCAGTGTCCTGGCCAGATTGTGGAAATTCCCTGGTGAGACTGGTGGTCATGACCAGAAGCCCTCTGGGGTTGACTCGTGCTGCGCCTGTCCCCCGTTCTTCCCTTCCCCTTGGGACGAGTCTCAGCACTCTCCTTCCTGCAGCCTCCATCTCCATCACCTGTGTGTGGCTCCAGGGCCAAACCTTCCAGTGCCTCCAACCCCCAGGACGGCGTCAGCGCCTCGTGCTCCCGGGTTGGTGAGGAGGAGCACGTCTACAGGTACAGCCCGGCCTCTGCCTGCTGCTTGCAAATCCCGAGCGAGACCTGGGCAGGACGCGAGCCGCTGAGGGGGCTGGGCATAGTAATGGGCCCTTGGGGGTGCTACCTTCGGGTCCTTGGTTTAACCTGCAGAAGTTCTGGAGGCTCCAGTTAATTAGCTTATCTGCCTGTCACTGCCATCTCTAGAAAATGGATATGCTGGCTGTCGTGGCTTCTTCTATGGTTGAGGAACTGAAGCAAGACTTCCTTCCTCCCCCCCCCGCCCCGTCCTGACCACATCCCTTTCCTGCTCTCTGCCTCTTGCTGAGGGAGTCTTTGTAACCCCTCCCCTGAAATTCCTTGAGAATTTGAGGGTCACCAAGCCAGTGGCAGGAGGCCATGGCACAGCTCTCACTGTCTTCTTTCGCAGCTTCCCCAACAAGCAGAAGTCAGCTGAGCCTTCACCTACCGTCATGAGCTCCTCCTCCCTGGGCAGCAACCTTTCAGAACTCGATCGCCTGCTGCTGGAATTGAATGCCGTGCAGCACAGTTCTCCAGGCTTCTCTGCAGGTAGGATTGGGTCCTGGCCCCACATGCTGGCCTCCAGCTCCCGGAGGACTCAAGGGCTGAGCAGACTTTCTCTCTCCTCTTCAAGATGAGGCCAACTCAAGCCTCCCACTGCTTGGGGCCCTGAGCCCTCCGTGTGGCACTCCAGAGAATAACAGCCCTCTGGGGGGCAAAGCTGGGCCCCTGACCAAAGAGAAACCCAAGCGGAATGGTGCCCGGGGTCTGGAGGATGTGCGGCCCAGTGTGGAGAGTCTCTTGGATGAATTGGAAAGCTCCGTGCCTAGCCCTGTGTGAGTATCCACTAGACTCTTCCTGGGCCTGGGAAGGTTTGGCCCGGCCAAGCCCGGTTCCAGTGTCTGTCTGCTGTCACTGGTATCACCCATTCCCTTGTGCCTGTTGATTGCCAGGCTCTAGGGGTAAAGTGCTGACTTGAACAAATACCATCTCTGCT
Organism: Thryonomys swinderianus; assembly: GCA_004025085.1. Classification (NCBI taxonomy): domain Eukaryota; kingdom Metazoa; phylum Chordata; class Mammalia; order Rodentia; family Thryonomyidae; genus Thryonomys; species Thryonomys swinderianus. The sequence continues at coordinate 29,966 of PVIC010007800.1, read as the reverse complement.
TTCAACCAGCCAGTAACAATCAGGTAAAGCAGATAGTAACTGTGTCTTATAGCATACACTTGCAATTCCATCAGTTGGGAGACTGAGGTAAGAGAATTGCAAGTTTGAGGCCATTCTGTAGTTTAGTGGCTCTCAGCCCAGACTTTGCAGTCACGTAGTAAGATTCAAATTATGGCTGTGCCAGTTACTACATGCCAGCTCTTAAGCCTTAGTTTCCCCATCTATAAAATGAGTCCAGCAGATATTAGATAATGGGGATAAGACTGCCTACCTCAACAGAGGTGAAACCAAATAATACATGTAAACCATTTGGAATGGTTTCTGGTGTATAGCTCCTGTGACTCGTTGGAAGTGCCTACTGTTAGTTCTTACTAGTGTTACCATGCTCCTGGGGTAGTCTTACATCTGTGCACCGTGGTAAGGGACACGCAGGGGTGCCTGGCCCTGGAGAGGCGAGCTTTCATCTGGGCTGGACACAGAGTAGTCTGTTCAGGAACGGTGCCATTTAAGTTGCTGTGTGTTCTCCTGAGTCAGCTTGCACCAGAGCACTGCCCCTGACAATAGCCTTTTCGCCAGCCCTCAGAAAGCCTGGGGGGGGGGGTCCTCCCAGGTTGGAGGTGTCGGGTCTCCGGTGTCACAGGAGAGCCGGCCTGCTGTCTGGGCTCCCTCTGACCGTGTCTGCCCTGCAGCCCCGCCGTCACTGTGAACCAGGGTGAGATGAGCAGCCCGCAGCGCGTCTCTTCCAGCCAGCAGCAGACACGCATCTCAGCCTCCTCTGCCACCAGGGAGCTGGACGAGCTGATGGCCTCGCTGTCAGATTTCAAGGTGCCCTGTGTTCCCTCTGCCTTCCCTGCCGCGCCCCTCCTCACCTTTCTCCTCTTTCACTTGAGTGTGACTACCTGGGCCTTGGTCCCTCACTCAGCATGTGGGGGGCTTGCCCCAGTCGGGGACCCTGGAGTGCCAGTGTAGCGGGATGCAGGGGGAGGAGGAGCAGGCAGTGTGGAGGATCGAGTTGCCTCAGTAGCCAGTGGAGGTGGAGAAGCCAAAGAAGCACATTCCCTTCCTCCTCCGGCGCGCCCAGCCACCCAGGTCCAGAGGATCAGGAGGCTGGGACACTGGGACAAAGGGCCCTGTGTTGATGGCTGCTCTCAGTGGGGGAGGGTGTGCTCTGCTGGGCCGTGTGGGGCTCCGGATCCCATGCCTGAGAGGTCACTTGCCCGGGAGCCCCATCTCCCACGCTAGCTCTTCGACAGGTCCTCTTTCTTTCTGTCTCTGGCAGTTGAATCCAGAAGCCTCCCGTGCCAGCCTCCTTCCGTCCTTCTCTCTCCTCCAGGGCCTGGCCATGGGGCCTCAGAATTCCCATGACCTTGTCTGTGAGAAACCTAACCTGTCAGCCTGCCGGGCTGGCCCTGCATTAGGTCCTGCCGCCCCTCTGCTTTGGGGCCGCCCCAGTCCTGCCAGCTGGCGATGTTTTATTTAGCGGATGCAGTGCCTGGACAGGGATTGATATCGACAGATTTGTCTAGTATTTGCTGACTGCACCTCCGCATGGTCAGCCAGAGACCTTCGGGCACGGCTTAGGGGATATGAGCTGGCGGTACCTTCTTGGTCCTGATGGTGCTTCCTGCCTCTCTTACTGGAGGGTCCACAGTGGAGGGTGGGAGCGTGGCTAGCATGGAGAGTTGAGCCTGGGTGTATTATCCTTATGTGTCACAGTTCTGAGCAGTGAGAGGTGAACAGGCTGGATTCAGGCTTTGGCTTCAGGGATCCCTGCTGTGTCCCTTGTGTGGGGTTCTTCCCGAGACAGCCTGTGTCCAGATGCCCAGTGAGGGGAGCTGCAGTGCTGATTGTGCCCCCAGAAGAGGGTCTCGGAAGCACAGCAAAGCTGGGTTGTCCAGGAGAGACAGGCTGAGAGTTGAGCTGCTGTTTGAGGGTGCAGAGCAGTTGCCCGCAGCCGACCTCCCTTGTCTCTTGCCTTGCTGTGGCTAATCTCACCTTGGCCCTCTCCTTCATACCTACCTTGGGGGATCCTACAGGGGTGACTCCACGGCTGCTTTCTGTCGCCCTGGTTTCGTGAGGGCCAAGGATGTAAAACCCGAGAAAGGGTTTTCTGGTTCTGAGCCTTTCCAAGGCTCAGCCCCCCATGCTTGGGTCGGGTGGCTGTCCCAGCCCTTGCTGTGAGCATTTCCTTACTCCTCCCGTGTGTGTGTGTGTGTGTGTGTGTGTGTGTGTGTGTCTCTCTCTCTCTCTCTCTCTCTCTCCCTTTCCCCCTTCCTTTTGTCTTTCTCCTCCAGACCAGCTCCTCTGCTGTGGCCCCGAGCTCCTCAGCTCCATCTGCACCCTGTGCCCTTCCTGCTCCTCCTTCTCCATCTCCTCCCACACCGCCTGTATTCCTGCCTTCCACCTCTAAATCCTGCCCTCAAGGCCAAGGCCACACCCCAGAGGTCCTCTGCACCGAGGAAAATAGACAGGACCTTTTGCTTCCTGTGGCCCCCAGCTGGCTTGATTTAGCTGGCCTTGGGGTGACATGTGACACTGGCAACTCAAGGCCTCTCTGGGCGGAGACTTCTCCGGGGTCATTTGATGCAGAGAGCCGGGCTCCAGTCGGAAGGGACCTGCGGAGCCCTGTGAGTGGGCCCTCTACCGCATCCCTTGGCCACACTCCATCCTCTGTTGGGAGTACAGTGTCTCAGCAGCCTGGAGACCCTGGAGGGCCTCAGGGCATCCCTTTGTGTCCAGAGGAGGGTGTGGTGGCCCCTCGGAAGTGGCCGTGGGCTTTGGAGGCATCTGGGCCGGAGACCCCCTGTGGAGCTGCTTGCAGCTTTCAGGAAGTAATGGAGCCGGCTGCTGTGGCTGTGGATCGTCAGGCCATCTTCCCGGACACCTGGAATTTCGCAAAGGAACGCGGCCAGCAGGAGCGGGCAGGGCCAGAGCCAGGGGGGCTGGAAAGCAGCCGCCCTGCCCCAGCTAACAAGGAGCAGTTGGGTGCAGAGAGGCCCAGGAGGGGAAGCCCGGTGGTGCCAGCCCAGGGACCTGAGACCCCAGAAGGCACCACTGAAGCTGCTGCCAAGGCCAAGAAGGAACAGCCGGAGCTTGCACATGCCATGGTCATGGGCACACCCAGCACTGTGGAGAGGATTTCCACCTCTGGCCAGGCAGGCGCCCGCTCGTGAAGCCACTAGGCATGGCCCTGGCGGCCTGAGTGTGGGCTCTTCCTGCTAACTGCATGTAGCCTCCACTGCACGCACGTCTGCCTGGGGAGGCCTGTGGCCTGCAACCCTGATGACCAACGCTTGGCAGTGTGTCCTGTGGGCAGCAGAGCTCCCTGGCCCTGACAGTGCCATAGTAGTGACCCATCTCTTGTTCATTTAAGGTTTTTCCCTTCAGATGAATTGACCTTGCCATTCTGAAGTGCAGAATGGTTCATAGCACGGACTTGGAAACCACACAGGTCTAGACAAAAACCTCACTGCCAGTACTCGCTGCCTCGTGACCTTGAGCAACCACCCCAGCCTCAGTTGCCCATCTTTAAAATGGGAATAATAATAGATTATTGTCCACTGAGGTTGTCTGAGGATGAAACGAGATAATTCCTAGGAAGTGTATGGCACACAGCACATGGTTTCTCAGTGAGCCATGCCTGCTGTTACTGTGATTATTTGCTTCTTGCTAGATTAAAACCTTATGCCTTTTCCCCAAACAACAGGATCTCAGAGCAAGTTGCTTATAAGATGGACAAGAGAAAAATTAACTGGTTGAAAGATTCACTGAGCTGGGCATGGCAGTATGCGCCTGTGTGGCTGTGAGCCCAGCTACTCAAGAGGCCGAGGCAGGAGTATTGAAAGTGTGAGGCCAACCTGGCCAATTCAGTGAGGCCCTACTCAACAACAACAAAAAAATAGTGAAAAGGAAACTCAGTGTTTTTCTATCATAAGTCAGAAGAAAGAACCTCTTGCCTTGTCAAAAGCATCCAGTTTTACCCTCTGAAATAATTTATGTGATAGTCCTTCCTGTGAAGTAAGCCAAGAAAACTGTTACCCATTTTAAGGATGGAAAGGCTTCCATCCTTGCAAGTGGAATGTCTTGCCCAATGTCAGGGGCCAGCTTGGAGGTGCCAGCCCAGGAACCTGAGGGCTGACTTGTGGCCTGTACCCAAGCTGGTGTTATCTGCTTTCTCCCTCTACCCCACTTAGTTTGGCTCTTTTCTGGTGCTTGTGTCCTGCCATCCCCTCCCCTGGACAGCTGAGTGTGGACTGAGCAGCGTCGTGTCTAGCCCACAGTAGGATGGTGACAGCTTCTCCCTCCACCCCCAGATCCGCTCTGTGATCAGGAGGAGCCGGGAGACAGGCCATGTGCACCCCATGTCCCGGGAGCCCTCCCCTCGCCGCAGGCTGGACCCCGCCACCCTGAGCAGGACCCCATCCCAGGAGCAGCTCATCGCAGAGCTGCAGGGCCGGCTGGGCATCCAGCCGGAGGCAGAGGAAGCCACAGGGCCAGCCGGGGCCTCTGCTCAGGACTGGCTGACGGAAGGCGTTGTCATCACTGTGCAGCCTCGTGGGCGGAGGGCTGGGGGGCAGCTGGTAGAGAAGGTAGCCAGGGCCCAGGCCACAGGTGTCCAGGGGCCTCCTTAGCCCCAGTGCTGGCTGTAGGAGATCTGGGGGTGGAGGGTGGGGTTTGGTATCCTGTGACCTTGTCAAGCTGGTTACACTCTTGATGCCAGAGTGGGAAGGCCCAGGAACCTGGGGTATGGCCTCCCTCGCGCTCACCGGGGGCTGACTTCTGTCTTCCTCATCTCTCTTCCACTCTCTTCTTCCCAGGTTGTGTTCCCTCCTGACTCTCCCATTCCCCTGAGAAGAGCCATCTCTGTTCTGGCCTCTCCTGTCCCTTCTCTCCAGCATCACCGAGATGTCTCGACCAGCAGCTCTTCTCCCCTGCCCAGCGTGCCCACTCACTCCTGCCTGGGGCCCTCAGTCTCCACCCGTGGGTGCCCAGGGGCTCAGAGTGTCGGGGACGAGCCCAATGAGGAGGATGGGCAGGGCTGCACCCCACCCGCTCCTGCACCCCATACTGTGAAATCTGTGGGCTGCCAGACTGATGAGGACCCACTCTTCCCCCCGATGCAGGCAGGCCTCCCAGGGGCCCCGGCACCAGCCCTTCCTGTCCCCTGTCCTCTCTCCCAGTGCTTGAGCCATCCCTTCCCTCTGCATGTGGGTGTACATGTACACGCACAGACACACACAAGAGGCACACACCTACAGCCCTAGCACATTCACCACAGCTCTTCCTGAGACCTTGACCCTGAACCCTCACTGTATCTGCCGTCTTGGCCCCACCCTCAGGAAATCACTTGGCTTCTGGCTTTCCTGTGCGGCCTTCCCAGCTGGTCCCTCCCCACCGCCCCTTGGTCCTGCCATCAGCGGAAGCCATTTGCAGAGTGGAAACCAGAAGCCCATCTCTTCCCCTTCCGGCCCCCAGGCACCTCCTCATCCTATGGCCTGTGCCTGGGCTCACCTCCCTCTCCCTGGGCCTCTTTCTGGTTTTTCTTTTCTTTTCTTTTTTTGGTCTAGATTTTTTTCCTCCTGATTTTGGTGTTGTCACTGGGTAAAAATCCTTACTTCATCTTGAACCCCCTTGTGTGAAATGGTCCAATGAGGTCTCTCACTCTTTTTAGTTTTTAAAAAAATTTCTTCTCTCCTCCTCTATCTAAGATGCACGGCCTGGAACAGAGAGCGGATGGAGAGCGGCAGTGGGCAGCTGGCTGGCCTCCGAGCAGCAGGCAGAGCAGCCCTGAAGGGCAGGACGAGGGAGGGGTCAGTGCCAGGGCTGGGGGCTGAGGTCTTGCTTGTCCTGATTCCCTGGGCTTCATCGTGCGGGGCGCCGCGAGCCCTTCCTTCTCACTCTCTGATACCCCAACCACCAGCATGGCCTGCTCTCACTTGCACCTTTAGGGCTCTTCCAGCCCCTGGAGGGCGCTGCTTTTTTGCTTTAGTCAGCCCATCTGTCGGGAGGGAGCGAGCCCTCCAGGCCGCGGTGCTGTGAGATTCGCGCCCCCCGCTCTCCAGCCCCAACCTGCCTCTCTCCCTGTGTGCACAGTTCATGTCCCAGGGGAAGACCAGAAGCAGCTCTCCACCTGGAGGACCCCCCAAGCCAGGGAGCCAGCTGGACAGCATGCTGGGGAGCCTGCAGTCTGACCTGAACAAGCTAGGGGTGGCCACAGTGGCCAAAGGCGTCTGTGGGGCCTGCAAGAAACCCATCGCTGGGCAGGTGACAAGCGGGAAGGGGGGATGGGGACCTTTGGCCCGCTTCTTGCCCTGAACCACTGTCCGTCTTCCATCTCAGGTCGTGACTGCCATGGGGAAGACATGGCACCCCGAGCACTTTGTCTGCACCCACTGCCAGGAGGAGATCGGATCCCGGAACTTCTTCGAGCGTGACGGGCAGCCCTACTGTGAAAAGGACTATCACAACCTCTTCTCCCCGCGCTGCTACTACTGCAATGGCCCCATCCTCGATGTGAGCAGCTGCGTGTGGCGTGGCGGGGCAGCAGGTCCCCATCAGTTCATCTTCACTGGGACTCTGCCTGAGAGTTGGTAGCTTCAGAGAGGTCATGCCACATGCCCAGCATGTGACAGGTGGGAGATGGCGGGTGGGGCTCCAGCCACCCCAGTGCTCCCTTCCACCTGCTGTCCTGGATCCCTTTCTCCCAGACTCCCAGAGTGAAGGACCCCTGACCAGACAAAGTGAGCCAAGTGCCGGACCTCTCCCTTCTGTTGTCTGACATTAGAGCAGTGCCTGGTTTCCCTGAGCCTGTTTTTTCATCTATAAAATGGGAATTACAATAGAACCTGTGGCCTCAATCCCCGTGTGAGGGTTAAAGGAGAGACAGTGCGCCTGGCATGTCACATCACCCCCTAAATCGGAAGCCCTAGTGGGAGTTGTAGTGGAATTAGGAGACCCTGCTTGTAGTGTTTTGCTCTTTCCTTGGCTGGGGGTGCGGTGGGAAGGAAGGTGCTGCCCGAGTCTCCCTTATGGGATTCACCAGTGGGGTGGCAGCTTGGTTTTCATCCCACTCTTTGCTTTCACAGAAAGTGGTGACAGCCCTTGACCGGACGTGGCACCCTGAGCATTTCTTCTGTGCTCAATGTGGTGCCTTCTTCGGCCCTGAAGGTATGGCGGGGCCTTGAGCCAACCCACTGCTCTGGGAGGGCTGGGTAGAAGCAGGAGGCTCTGGTGGGGTGGGGCGAGGCGGCTGTGCTTCTAGAGGCCCTCAGTCTGTGCCTGCACCCCCTGCTCCTCAGGCTTCCACGAGAAAGACGGCAAGGCCTACTGCCGGAAGGATTATTTTGACATGTTTGCGCCCAAGTGTGGCGGCTGTGCCCGGGCCATCCTGGAGAACTATATCTCAGCTCTCAACACCCTCTGGCATCCAGAGTGCTTTGTGTGCAGGGTAAGGAGACCCTGCCACATCTGGAGGGGCTGGAGGCAGGCTCCGGGGAAGGGCCTCCCTTTCTTCCTTGGGGTCCTCATGGTATAGGCAGGCAGGGGTTCACCTCCTGAGTCTGCTAGGCCCTGGCTGGGGCTTGTACTGAAGCTGGGACGGACAGGAGCAGGAGGACCTGTCCCCATGGCTTCCTTTTCTACCCTCATCTCAGAGCCTTTTATCCTAATTTGCACAGAGCGGGAAGGGTCAGGAGGGGGGTGGGGCAAGGGCTGCTCCCCTCTGCCCTGGGCCTGGGGATATTGGGAAAAAGAGTGTGAGACTTAGATGAGCTGTTGAGCAGGTTTTACCGGAATGGATGTAGTTTCCACACTGCGTTGTGGGGCCAGGGGTCCCACAGTGTTTGTAGGGACCCAGCAAGGGCTCTCTGATCAAGGAAGTTTGGGAAGCATGGTTCACTGCAGGCCGTTTCAAGCCTTTAATGCCACATGAATCTCCAGATTGGGGTCCAGGATGTACAGATCCCTTTTGTTAGCACCAGGGTTTCTCGCAACACCAGTGTCGCCGTGTGCTTTAAGCACCCGGTCAGACCGTGCGATTTAGAAACAGCATGAGCTTGGAAGTCACCTAACTTGTATGCCTCAGTTTCCCTCTCCCTTGGGGGGGACTGTGTAGCCCATCATTCCTCACACAGGAAACAGCTGGCAGATGGGAGTCAGGATGGACACCATGACCATTTCTGATCCTTGAATGTCATGCCAGGTGCTGTCCACCTGAAAGGACAACCCTGACCCCCCCCCCCCCCGCCTGTCCACTTTGTTTGGCAGGAGTGCTTCACGCCTTTTGTCAACGGCAGCTTCTTTGAGCACGATGGGCAGCCGTATTGCGAGGTGCACTATCATGAGCGCCGTGGCTCGCTGTGCTCCGGATGCCAGAAGCCCATCACGGGCCGCTGCATCACCGCCATGGCCAAGAAGTTCCACCCTGAGCACTTCGTCTGTGCCTTCTGCCTCAAGCAGCTCAACAAGGGCACCTTCAAAGAGCAGAACGACAAGCCTTACTGCCAGAACTGCTTCCTCAAGCTCTTCTGCTAGGCACCCCTGCCATCACCGGCCCCTTCCCCAGCCCATTGTCCCCACCTTCTGCTGTGACCCAGAGACCTCGCCCAGGGCTGAGGGGTAAACCTGACAGCAACTGGAAGCCTGGTCTGCAGCTGGAGCAGGATGGGAAGACGGGAGCAGGCCGTGGGTCCTGGCTGCTTCTCTTCACGCGTCACCTGGCCTCTGGGCTTCTCCTCCTGCAGCTCTTCCAGGCCACTCACATTTTGTCCCCCAGACATGGCACCTGGAGAGCCCCACCTGAGACCTGGCCAGGCCACCACCCTACTCTGGAGCCATGTGTAACATATTTCAGCAGCAGAGCATAACGGGGAGGACAGGCAGGTCAGCCTGGGTCTCTTTTTATCCTTGTTCCCTCCAACCTAATAATCCCTGGAGAGCTGGGGGACACCCACCTTCCTCCACACAATGCCAGCATAAACCCACTCATCCACAGGCGGACGTGCCCCAGGCCTCTTGAGGACTTCCGGGACTCCAGTCTCCTCTGGCCTGGTTGGCTGCCCCTTTTAGAACTGTTTCAATCCTACTGAGAAAGACCTCTCCAGCAATAATGTTTTATAGCCATTTCTTTCATCTCTGGACACTGTACCGACTTTGATAGATTTTTTACACTGAGGTTGGCATTCGTATCGCCCATTGCTTTTCCTTTTCTGTACAAGATGATTTTGAAGAGATTTTAAACACTTTTCCCTTTTGTATTCTCCTCCTTGTCCACTGCTGCGGTCCTGTTGGTGACTGGGGCTTTGGTGTGGAGTTTGCTTTGTACTGAGGGCTCGGGGTGGGGAAGCCATTTGTATTTTATTTTTCTTAGCACAAGCAGGTGAACTGGGAGCAGCTCTGGGACTCCCCTTCTGTACCTTCACAGCGCACCGGGACTGTTTTATAAACTGCTGTATTTCAAAACTCTTTCCCTACTGCTTGGGTCAGCCAGCTTTTAATTAAAACTGACCTAAGGGTACCTGGCCCTTTTGGACCTGGAATTCTGAACCTCATCTGCCCTGTTTCTGAGGGAGGAGAAGGGGAAAGTTGGTTTCAGGGCGCTGCTTTATGTCTGAGGAAGCCATTAGGAGACTCCTCTCCCCAGTGAACTTTTTGGCAACAGAGAGAACCCACTGGAGATTCTTGGCCTCCTCGCTGTTTCTCTGGGGCTCTTTTTCCTGCCTTCTCAGGAAAGTTGGGATCTGACTTGGATCAGGAAGACCATACAGTCTCTGGTCTCGATTCCACTGGTGCAGTACTTCCTCAGACTTCCTGCGCCCTGAAGACTGGGCTCAGGTGAGGGTGATGCTCAGGAATTCTGGGGAGAAGCCTCCAGGTTGGTGCCAGGGGCGAGGTAGGATTCTGGACAGAGGGACGGGATCCTGCTGGAGCACCCAGAAGCCCCCGAGCTCGCTTTCTCTGAAGGTGAAACAGGAGCAGCGAGGCCTGGAGTCCCTGGCCAAAGGGACCCCTCTACAGTGACACATCCAGACCATCCCTCCAGCCTCCTTTGGGGTGGGGCTCAGCCCACATCTGGGGAGGTCATCCTGGTGTTCCTGGAGTTCTGCCATTTCCACTTCCACCCACAGGCCTTACTGCTCTGTTTACAGTGACCCACCCTAGGCTCCCCCTGCCCAGAGGCCTGGGGCTTCTGGGGTCTACTCACTGGGTTAATGGTTATTTGATTTTTTTTTCTCTATAAATTTCTAACCTGGCTTTTTCCATTTCAATTCCTGTGATTTATGCCAATAAAGTTCACCATTATTTTCACCTGTGCTAGTGCCATTTCTTGGTAGTTGGACCAACAGATGAAACCAAACCCTCTTCAGACTCAGAAGTTTTACCAGGTGGAAGGTAAATCATTAACATTCTCTGCCTGAATTTAGCCCAGGGGTACTGATGTCTATCTCACAAGTGCAAGGTTGTGAGTTTGATCCTCACTACTGCCTCCCAAAACCCAAACAAACATAAAAACCAGCACTTTTTGCCATCAGGTGGGATCCATGGTCAGACCGTGGCCATAGCTCCAGCACCAGCTTCAGTGTTTTTTTTTTTTTTTTTCTTTTTGAGACAGGGTCTCGCTTTGTAGTTCAGGCTGGCCCTGAGCTCACTATGGTGCCCAGGCAAGCCGCCGCGAACTCAGCAATCCTCCTGTCTCTGCCTCCCGAGTGCTGGGATTACAGAGTGTTTTGTTTTTTTTTTGAGACAGGGTCTTGCTTTGTAGTTCAGGTTGGCTTTGAGCTCACTATGTAGCCTACGCAAGCTTCGAACTCAGCAATCCTCCTGTCTCTGCCTCCCGAGTGCTGGGATGACAGGCGTGAGCCACCACGCCCGGCACTGTGGTATGTGGTATTGATTGTTGGTGGGCGTGAGTCACCTTGCCCAGCATTGTATGTGGTTTCCAGGGCATCGAACTCAGGACCTTGCGCTTGCAAGGCAGGCGCCGGAACCACTGAGCTAATCCTCCAGCCCCAGCTTCAGTGTTTTAACTGGGTGGTTGGTGAAGGAGGCTGGGGAGGAGAATGACTCGGTGTTACCACTGGATTTGCCGAGGGCATCCTCATGGGGCTCTGTGGGTGTCCTGCCTTGCATTTAGATAGGGAAGGAGGTTCCAGATGAGCAGACATGTACAGGGAAATCCCTTGGGTGACAGCCCCAGAGTCCTGACGTGAGCCTGGGACTCGCCTCTGTTCTACATGTAGCTAGACATTACCTGGGTGTCGCCCCTTTCTGGTGGAATGGCCTATAGTTACAGTTGCAGTTGGGTCTTGACTGCCTCCTTGTGGTCACTTCCATATTTGCATGCTCTGCTCTTCAAGATCCCCAAAGTTGTTGGATAGTAGCACTTACCCCACCTTGATCTGTGGTGTTAGTTTCCCTGTCATTTGGCGTGATCTTCCACAGCAGTGTGCTGAATTCTTGTAAGAACCCTGACCATTTCAAAGTAATCTCAGAAATATTGAACCCTCACCCAAAGATAGTGGCTTGATTTATTCCAGTCCATATTGGATTCCTTCTATTTATAGAAATGGGTGTGGTACGGTTTGTTGTAATTTGATTTTTCACTTAACTGCTCTGCAGCTATTTTCCCATGTTAGTGACTATAGATTGCATCATTTTTAATGACTTCATGGTGTTCTATGATATTGATGTACTACAATTAGAGATAATATTTATATTGTCAGAGCCAGGATGTCCTTGGAAATGTATCATGAAATATGTATGTAGTTGGAAAAGTGTTTAGAGGGAGACAGACTCGGTTTAGATGGGACTGTATTAGCACACTGAAGCCCACGGGCTTTGAACTTTTTCCAAGATTTCAGTTGTGAAACCATCATTTACTGGCCAAGAGATGGTAGGTGAATGAATGAATCTTTCTGCAAGTTCAATCTCTCTGTGAGTTTTCTCATGGATAATATGGGAATACTAATATTGTAACTCCATGGAGAATTGTTAGCATCAAGAATGGAAGGCTGAGTGTGGTGGTGCACAGCTGTAATCCCAGCACTCCAGAGGCTGAGGCAGGAGGATCGCTGTGAATTTGAGCCCAGCCTGCACTACATATAGTAAGTTCACGGCCAGCCTGAAGTACACGGTGAGACCCTGTCTCAAAAAAACAATAGCAGGGGAAAATAACAAGAATGGACAGTGCACAAAATATTCAGCACAATGTAAGTATGCAGAAAGGCATTCTTCTTAAGGATTTTAGCAGTAACTGACTCCAGTTCTCAACCTGGACTGATTATCAGAAGTACTAGAAGGATGTAAAACAGAAAGGAACTAGAGGTGTATAGCACAGTGGCAAAGTGTATTCCTTGCATGCATTGAGACTCGGTTTGATCCTTAGCAACTGCAACTAAAATACAAACTGGTGGGCCAGAGATTTAGCTCAGTGGTTCTGACGCCTGACTTGCAAGTTCAAGGTCCTGAGTTCGATCCGGTAATTACATACAACAATGCTGGGCATGGTGACTCACGCCCATTGGCAATCAGTACCATATACCACAGTGCTGGGGCGTGGTGGCACATGCCTGTAATCCCAGCACTCAGGAGGCAGAGGCAGGAAGATTGCTGAGTTCAAGGCTTGCCAGGGCTACATAGTGAGCTCAGGGCCAGCCTGAACTACAAAGCAAGACCCTGTCTCAAAAAAAAAAAAAAAAAAAAAAAAAAAAAAAAAAAAAAAAAAAAAAAAAAAAAAAGAATCCATTGGTCCCATTCCTATAGAAGCCTACTAAGACCTAGAAGTGTATACTTTTATAAAGCCCATTAGGGTGGCTTTGATATTGAGTCAGCTTTAGGAATAGTTCCTGCTAATCATGATGTGAAAAAATGGCTTCAATGTAACAAAATTTAACACAGGGCAGGAATATTAGAGTTTCAATCCCTACTGAGGGAAAGTTTCAAGAAAAAAAACTTAGGACAGTGACAGCCAACTGTTTGTTGGTCACATGGTTCAGGCAGACTTACTCAACTGATCACAGTGAAGATACAGAGAAGCACCCTTCAGCTAGCAGGATTTTTCATTAAAAATACAGCACAATCGTGCTCGCTTTGGCAGCACATATACTAAAAAAAAAAATACAGCACAATTATTGAAATACATGTTGAATGAGTGTACCTAACAAAAAATAATGTTTATTGCCTTTCTTCTATATCCAGGAACTGTGTTAAATCTTAATATATACTTAATCTTCATCACAATTCTGGAATATAGAGACAGTTATCTCCATTTTACAGTGTAAAGAAGGGGGAAACAAAGGTTCCACAAGTGGGAATCACACCCTAAGAAGACACAGTAACAAGAGGCAGGACAGGGTTATTTGACTGCAAATTCTGCATTCATTCATTCAATAATTATTTATTACATGCCTACTATGTGTCAGGAACAGAACAAAAACCTTCAGCCTTGGAGCTTGGATTCCTGCAGGGAAAAACAAACAATAATTTAGAAAATTATTCTGTGAGTTGGAAGGCTTATGAGTAACTGAAGGGGGTGGGCAGAGTGAGGGAGAGTGAGAATGAGTATTCTGATAATTTTAAATAGGGAACCCCAGGCAGACCTCCCTGAGCAAATATTTGGACCGAAGATGAGTTTCAGGTGGATATTCCCAAGGAGCGTTCCAGGATGAGGGACGAGCCAGCAAATGCCCTAAAGTGTGTTGGGGAGAGATTTTGGAAAAGCAGCAAAGGTTTGGCTGGAAGGGAATGTGTCAGTAGGAAAGTGAGGGATGAGATTATGGGGTGCAGCTCACATAGGACCTTATAGGCAATCTAAATTTTAGGCTTTTACTCCAAGGGAAGTGGTTTGAAAAGTTTTGAACAACTGAAGATTTAGATTTTACAGGATCCCTCTGTTTTGGTAGGGGGAAGACCAAACTAGAGGAGATAAAATGCCTCTCTGTTTCTAAGGCATTTGTAGAGATATCTCAGCTCTTTATCAAACTACATAGTTTGCCTAGCTGGCCAGAGATCTGCTATAGGGAGGCACCTCCGGGCCAGCAGGGGCAGCAGCTGCGAGAGAGCTCCCCCAACGCAAGGAACGCCTTTCTTCTTAACTTTCCTACCTAAAGACAGCTTCCTGTCGTCTGGAGTGGCAGCGCTATCATCCAATGGCTATCTATATCACTTCAGCGCTAACTGGCAGGCGTGCCTTCTGGGGCTTTTGATTGGCTCCTTCGTTCATATATAAAAGACACGCGCCGGCGCGCGGGCCTTCTTTTTCCAGGCGTCCTCGTGGGAGGTTCGTGTGGCGGATTATCTGTGCAGGGCTGGCGGCAGGAAGCTTGAGGTTTTGGGGAGGCCGGGAGAGTAGGGTTGGCACCTTTTGGAGAGCACGGGGCTTCCGTTTGCCCTGCTTTGTATTTGGGCTGCAGTTCGTGTTACCTTTTTGATGGCGGCACTGGCCGCCCGGGCCCAGCCGGCGGGCGCTCGGCCAGATCAGCGTAGGCCTCACATCGAAGTCCGGTGCCGAGGGACCACCCTCTGAGTTCCCTTTCTCTCCTCAGTGCCATCGTCTTTAAACCCTACGTGGCAATCCCTGACGCACCGCCGTGATGCCCAGGGAAGACAGGGCGACCTGGAAATCCAACTACTTTCTTAAGATAATCGTAAGTGCCGAGTGGGTTTTGGCGGACGAGGAACTTCCGCCCCAGGCGCATGTAGGGACAGTCACTTACCGGCGTTCTTTGATGATAGCCACAGAGTTATCCCGCTGTGGGAAAAGCTGCTGTGAGTTTTAAAAGTTTCCCGAAGTAGACTTTAAGCCGGAAATACACAGGTTTAGGGAAATCAGGTGGCTCCTCTTAGTACAGGTAGTAGTTTTGCAGCCCTATCTATGTCTTTGGGAAGGTCTGAGGCAAGAAGTGACTCATCGAAAGGAAGCAAAAGGACCTGTTAATCAAGAAACTGAACGCCCCGTGTCTGTGTTCCCTGGCCTTTGAGGCTGATGTTTATCAGAAGGGCTACCCTTTCAGCCCTACAGGAATTACTTTCTTGTGGAGCTCAGTATTTTGCAGTCTCATTTGTCTTGTAAATTTTCGGACATTTGTGTAAAAATCCTTGTAGCTGTAGCTTCGAGTCTACGATTTTCTGTACTTGATTTGTATTGTGTTTCAAATGCTACACATTTTCTCCTGACCAGCTTATTTGGAAGTTTTACCTCGTGTTAATGTGGTCATTTTAGTGAATGAGAAATAATATGTTTTTGTTATTGTTATTACTACTATTATTATTGAATGTAGAAATCTGATCTTCACATATCTTACCAAGCAAGTCAGGGTCAGATCTGACACTTGGAAGTGAGGTGGCTCGTACCTGCGAAGAACTGTCCCAGTATTGTAGTAACTTCAAAACCGCGGAAGTGAGATGAACCCAAGTGGTGGTGGAGTTTGGTTTCTGCTGATCTTTTTTTCCCCTTGCTCCTGCTGAACTTTTTTTTATGGCTTGTTTTTATAGCAACTTTTGGATGATTATCCAAAATGCTTCATTGTGGGAGCAGACAATGTGGGCTCCAAGCAGATGCAGCAGATCCGCATGTCCCTGCGAGGGAAGGCCGTGGTGCTGATGGGCAAAAACACTATGATGCGCAAGGCCATCCGAGGGCATCTGGAAAACAACCCAGCACTAGAGAAGTCAGTCAATAACCCTGACAGTTCTGTTGTTTTCTGCTGCCCTTCTCCCTTTTCTTGGAGAGCAGTGCTTGAGGCTGATAACTCCTATAAATTTCTCTCTGCAGACTGTTGCCTCATATCCGGGGTAATGTGGGCTTTGTGTTCACCAAGGAGGACCTTACTGAGATCAGGGATATGCTGCTGGCCAATAAGGTAGGGGAAAATGTGGACTGGGTAGAGTGTTTACTTTGGTGCTTGAAAGCAAATTGGCCATTATCAGGTTGTATCTGAAGACTTATTAATGTTCATTGGTTCATTCTTAATGTTCCAGGTGCCAGCTGCTGCCCGTGCTGGTGCTATTGCTCCATGTGAAGTCACTGTGCCAGCCCAGAACACTGGTCTGGGTCCTGAGAAGACCTCCTTCTTCCAGGCTCTGGGCATCACCACTAAAATCTCTAGGGGCACCATTGAAATCCTGGTGAGTGGACCTGGCTTGCTGGTGCTAGCTAGGCATGGGAGACATCTCTTGAAGGCCATAGGCTTGCTAGATGTCTAAGTGTTAACTGCTCCCCGTTAATCTTTTTCTTCACAGAGTGATGTACAGCTGATTAAGACTGGAGATAAAGTGGGAGCCAGTGAGGCCACTCTCCTGAACATGCTGAACATTTCCCCATTTTCCTTTGGGCTGATCATTCAGCAGGTGTTCGACAATGGCAGCATCTACAACCCTGAAGTGCTTGACATTACAGAGGAAGCTCTGCATTCTCGCTTTCTGGAGGTATGTGCTATCTAGCCTATGCTCCAGTCCTGTTTGTGCTGCTTAAACTAACGGAGTATCCAAGCACAAGCACTAGTTTAGCCTGCCCCTCCACATCCTCCCTTGTGAAATGACATTAACTTAAAGATTTTTGAAGGATTTAATGAACTAATGAACGTAATATAATAGACCCTTTGAAAAGTGCTGGGCATATCATAAGGGTTATTCTAGAGCATACTGTATTGAGTATGAATCAAAAGTTAAAAACAGTTAAATGTACAAATGTTACCGCTGTTAGGTGCCATTTCTTCTGAGATGAGACAAGATTGTGTTCAGGGTGATATGACATAGACTAGGTGCCATTTCTTTTCTTTTTTTTTGAGACAGGGTCTCGCTTTGTGGTTCAGGCTGGCTCTGAGCTCACTATGTAGTCCAGGCAAGCCTCGAACTCAGCAATTCTCCTGTCTCTGCCTCCCGAGTGCTGGGATTACAGGCATGAGCCACCACGCCCAGCACGTCCAGTTTTTTTTTTTGAGACAGGGTCTCACTTTGTAGTTCAGGCTGGCCCTGAGCTCACTATGTAACCCAGGCAAGCCTGGAACTCAGCGATCCTCCTGTCTCTGCCTCCTGAGTGCTGGGATTGCAGGCATGAGCCACCACGCCTGGCACTATGGTAGGTGGTATTGATGGCTGGTGGGCGTGA
This sequence comes from Thryonomys swinderianus, assembly GCA_004025085.1. Classification (NCBI taxonomy): domain Eukaryota; kingdom Metazoa; phylum Chordata; class Mammalia; order Rodentia; family Thryonomyidae; genus Thryonomys; species Thryonomys swinderianus. Next base: position 12,862 of record PVIC010007800.1, on the reverse strand, counting down.
GTCACCACGCCCAGCATTGTATGTGGTTACCAGGATCAAACTCAGGGCCTTGCGCTTGCGAGGCAGGCGCTGGAATCACTGAGCTACATCTCCGGCCCTAGGTGCCATTTCTTGAAAGGACTGATTGTTTATTTGAGTGTCTTACCTAATTTTGGCATTTAAAAGTCTATAAAGTGAGGAATAATGGTGATAGAAAATCAATTTTTTTTGTTGGACAAATAAAAATTGGTATCATATATACAGTTACCCATCTATATGAGTTCTATATCTGGATTTAATTGAGTTCAGGAAAATGATTTGTGCCTAATACATAAACATTTTTTGTCACTATTCCTTAACAGGACAGTGTATTAACTGTAACAGTATTCAGATCATAATAGGTTTACTAGTAGTCTAGAGATAAGGGACGGAGGACATGCATAGGCTATGTTCAAGAACTACCATGGGATTTGAGCCTTCACAGGTTTTGATGTCTTGGGAATCCTGGAACCAGTCCCCCATAGACATGGGCAGAGGGCTGAACCCTGTTAGTGTTTACTTGTTTTTGAGACAGGGACTCCCTATGTAGTTCAGGCTGACCTAGAACTCACCTACCCCAAGCTGCCTTCAAATTCACTATCCTATCTGAGCCTCCGGAGTGCTGAGATTATAGGGATGCATCCATAATACTTAAATTTTCTAAATGTCAGTAGGGGTTGAAGTTAACCTCTGGAAATGTTTAACATGTTCTGTGGGTTTATATCAATAGTTCAAGCCACCTAGAAACAAGACATACAAATTGTAGCCCTGTTGTGAGCCTATTTTTTTCTCTTATGAAATGCCATGCTGCTAAGTTTATATTGCATGCAGAATGGTGGCTTTTTATGTATATAAACTCTATCAAAATAGAACTTGTTTCCCACAGGGTGTCCGCAATGTTGCCAGTGTTTGCCTGCAGATTGGTTACCCAACTGTTGCATCAGTGCCTCATTCTATCATTAATGGGTACAAGCGGGTTCTGGCCCTGTCTTTGGAGACTGATTACACCTTCCCACTTGCTGAAAAGGTAAGATCTTGCCCTGACCACAGCGGGCCTGACAGTAGAATAAGTGGTAGCCTGCTAAGTTAGTACTTTTATTTTGGGATAAGGAAGTTGTAGGGATTGAAATAGTTTTTAAAATTTCAGGAACACTCCACCCTACCTGACCCCTGGCAGTGGGCAAAGAGACACCTCTTTGGTGGTGGTGCTCTTATATCAGTCTGGAGTAGAGCAGACCACAGTCCTTTGTTCATCCTAGCTTGATGCCTGCTTGGTGGCCAGAGCTGTTTCATGCCTAGGACACATAAAATTGAAAAAGAAAATTGCTTTTTCTTTTCCAGACAAGGTTTCAGGAAACTGTTAAATTGCCCCCATGGGGCTTGGACTTTTCTTGCCTCAGACTCTGAGGCTGCTAGGCTTATAGGCATATGCTACATGCCTGGCTAGTCATGTTATGTAGCAGAAGACATTGGGTGTGTGGAGAAGTGTGGTATCTTTAGATATTATGAGACCCAAAGAGGGGGTATAGGTAAGGCCCCCCCCATGTAAGCTCTCCTGCTGGTTAGTTCATACAGGAAAGGTTTCGCAGGCTCTTGTATAGAGGTCTTAGGTGGCAGAGGGGGTGCTTGACCACTTTGATCACTAACTTCTCCCCTTCAGGTCAAGGCCTTCTTGGCTAATCCATCTGCATTTGTGGCTGCTGCCCCTGTTGCTGCTGCCACCACTGCTGCTCCTGCTGCTGCGGCTGCCCCAGCCAAGGTTGAAACCAAGGAAGAGCTGGAGGAGTCAGATGAAGAGGATATGGGATTTGGTCTCTTCGACTAATCACCAAAAAGCAAATTGATCAGCCTGACTGATTGACAAAACAAGGAATAAAGGCATAATTCTCTTCAGTTTCTGAACTCTTCATTTTGTATATTTTGAGGTTTTTAGTGCTTAATTCTAGAAGCAAAGCAATGATAAAAACATGAGCTTACAGGCTGGGGTTTTAGCTCAAGTGGTTCTGGGATCTGCCCTGCAAGCATAAGGTCCTGAGTTTGATCCCCAGGACTACATACCACAATGCCAGGCGTGGCGGCTCATGGCACTCAGGAGGCAGAGACAGGAGGATTGCTGTGAGTTCAAGGGTAGGTGGGCTACATGGTGAGCTCAGGGCCAGCCTGAACTACAAAATGACAGCCTGTCAAAAAAGTTTATTGCTGCCGGGCGTGGTGGCTCCCGCCTGTAATCCCAGCACTTGGGAGGCAGAGACAGGAGGATTGCTGAGTTCAAGGCTTGCCTGGGCTACATAGTGAGCTCAGGGCCAGCCCGAACTACAAAGCAAGACCCTGTCTCAAAAACAACAACAAAAAAGTTTATTGCTGGGCGTGGTGGCTCATGCCTGTAATCCCAGCACTCGGGAGGCAGAGACAGGAGGATTGCTGAGTTCGAGGTTGCCTGGGCTACATAGTGAGCTCAGGGCCAGCCTGAACTACAAAGTGAGACCCTGTCTCAAAAAAAAAAAAATTCTTGTGGGTTGGTACTTTGTGATCTCTAAATGAAAATGTAAATTAATTTGCCATTAATATACAAGTGTGGATACAAGTAGTATACATAAGGAGTTATGTTCAGATCCTAGTTGGAAGCCTAAAACTATACAGTTGTCCCTGTGAGGGAGAGATTACAGAACCTCCTTGGATATGAAAATCTCTATATTTCAAGACCCTTACATAAAATGGTGTGGCATTTGCATATAATCAGCATATTCTGTATATTTAAAGTTAGCCTAGGGCTGGGTGTTTAGCTCAGTGGTACCATGCCTGTCTCACAATAGCCAAGAGGTCCATATGGCAAAAAAAAAAGTTTAATATAAGGTAATTAGCTACAATGTTTTTAGAACATTTTTTTTCCTCCCAAATTTAGTATTGATCTGTAATTGGTTGAATCTAGATATGGAATCTGAAGTACAGAGGGCTGATGTGTTTTTTTCTTACTCATCAGTTTATAAAGTAGGCACAGCAAGAAAATGCCAGTAAAATAATGCCCTCATAAAACGGGGCCATTAACATAAGGGTTAATATGGCGCTATGGTAATACAGTTGGTCTGATAACACCTTATGCAGCTGCCTAGGTGGAAGGCTCCAAGGCAAGAATAGCATGCAAATTAACCTCCAAATTGTTTCTAGCATTCAGTTTTCAGACCATGGTTAACCAACTGGAAAGCAAAATTGCAGGTGAGGGAGAGTACCTTTGGCCGTCCAGCCACTAGCCTGGCTTTCTCAAATACTTTTGAGTAGGTTTAGCATCAGTTGAGATGCACACAAAGAGTTTTTCAAACTGATCCAATTCATAATTAGACGGTGACCAGTATTTAAGAAAAAAAATACCGAAAGGGTAGGTATTTTGCTGGGAATTTTGCTTACAGTTCACTTACAGATTTGTGCTGGATGTTTAAGTAGGTCTGTTAAAAGTGCAAGGGCTGGGCTCCGGCACCTGCCTCGCAAGCGCAAGGTCCTGAGTTCGATCCCGGGTCGCCACATACAATGCTGGGCGTGGAGACTCACACCCACCAGCCATCAATACCACTCACATACCACAGTGCCAGGTGTGGTGGCTCATGCCTGTAATCCCAGCACTCGGGAGGCAGAGGCAGGAGGATTGCTGAGTTCGAAGCTTGCCTGGGCTACATAGTGAGCTCAGTGCCAGCCTGAACTACAAAGTGAGACCCTGTCTCAAAAAAAAAAAAAAAAAAAAAAGTGCGAGGGCCACTGAAAACAGCAACAACTAAACCAGAAACCTTATTCTACAGAGCCGCCACATTTACACAGTAAAATTTAGATGGCGCTCCTACCCATTGCCCGCACTTCCCACCTGCGATCTTGGTTTATATTCGAGCCCTGAACATCCACCGTTTCCTCCAGAAAGGCTTCTAAGGCGCCTGTGTGCTTTCCTGATAGCTTCACACCTTTCTCTCCCTCTCTCTTTGTTTTTTTCTTTGAGACAGTGTCTCGTTTTGTAGTTCAGGTTGGCCCTGAGCTCACTTTGTAGCCCAGGCAAGCCTTGAACTCAGCAATCCTCCTCTCTGCCTCCCGAGTGCTGGGATGACAGGCGTGAGCCACCACGACTGGCACTGTGGTATGTGATATTGATGGCTGGAGGACGTGAGTCACCATGCCCAGCATTGTATGTGATTACCAGGATCGAACTCAGGACCTAGAGCTTGCGAGGCAGGTGCCGGAACCACTGAGCTAAATCTCCGGCCCTCTCTTTCCTTTTTTGAGGCAGGTTATCGCTTTCTAGTTCAGGTGGCCCTGAGCTCACTACGTAGCCCAGGCAAGCTGGGAACTCAGCAATCCTCCTGTCTCTGCCTCCCGAGTGCTGGGATTACAGTTGTGACCACCGCGCCCCGACATCGTCACACCCGTTTTCTACTCCTTCTTGAAGTCATAACACCACTGATTTGCAAAGTAGTTCTCTCTTATCTAGTGAAATTCCTAATAGCTTTTCTAAGAATAAAGTCTTCAGGAAGAGACTACGTGGCGATCTCCTGCCAGGACCTGCAGGGTGTAAGTGAGCCAAGAGCCTTAGGGCGGTCTCGTGTTACAAAGCCTCAGATCCTTAATCCCCTGGAGGACAGGCTGAGAAGGGCCCCAGTAACCCGTGACTGGGAGGCTGCACCCTCAAGTCCGGTCAGCCGCGGCCGCCGTCCCGCCCGGGGGCGCCAGGCCCCGCGCACTCCCAGGCTTCGCTCTGCCGCGTGGGCCCCGCTGTGACCCGGAAGCGCTCCGGAAGTGCTTCCGGAATCAGCGCCGGCAGGATGGCGGCCGACACGCAGGTGAGGCGGGAGGCTGCGGGGCCAACTTGACTGGCGACTGGGCACGGTCCCTGGTAGTGGGGCCGGACCGCTCGGCGAGGGTGCGGGGGGTGATGGCTGCGCAGGGCGCGGCCCTGAGGCCGCTTCGGGTAAGCTTCTCCATGATCCCGAACCGGCCCGGCCCGGGCGGCTCAGACCGACTTTGGCGTGAGGAGTCGGGTCTCTGGTTTTGGCAGCTGGAGCCTTCAGGGCCTTGCCCTGACTTCACAGTTGGAGAAGTTCGCCTATCGGAGTCTCCGCTCCATTTTTACATCGAGCCCCGGGCCAACGCCAAGTCTACTTCAAACTTCATTTTTAGCAAATGTTTTTGAAGCATCTAGTATGTGTGGAGATTTAAAGCGCTGTCTTTGGCTTCAGACAGATTGGGGTTTGAGTCCCTTCCTGTCGATTTCTGAGACACTAGACAAGTGACAGCTTTGCCACGTCTCAATATAAATGGAATTGAGATAACACCTATTCTTTAGGGCTGTTGTGAAGATTCGGTGCAATAAAATAGCGCTCCGTATTTTGGTGGTTATTCTTAGGTCTAGGGTTAGATCAAAGAACTGACTTATTTTGGAAGAGTCTTGACACCTTTGAGTGGGTGGTCTTCTTGTGGGTGCTTTGTAGTTCAGGAAGGACTTGTGGAAACCTTGTTTTCCTCCACTTAGCCTTGCTTACAGCTATGCTTTATGGGAAGAAGATACCGGTATCAGACAGCTTTGGTCACTTAGATCTCCAGGGTGAGGACGTCAATTAAGTTCTATGTGTGGGCCCAGCGGTCAAGAATGACTACTTACCGTAAACACTCATAAGGAATTTAGAGAGGGTCTGCCGTACAAGGGGCTGGTAATTTGTTTAAAGTTGAATTATACTGAGTCCTAGAAGAAGCATTTCAATTTATTGGAAATTTTTAGAGGGCATTGGAGAAATAACATTTAATTAATTTTCATACTTAAGCATAAAATAATCTTCTCTAGATCTTTGTGGTCTAGAGCCACATGGTTTCTTAAATTAGTTAAAACGAAATGAAATTAAAAATTCAGTTCTTTACTCACACTAGAATGATTCATTGCACAAGTAGCTTCATGTATCTAGTAGCTGCTGTGTTGGACAGTTCAGGAGATCATTTCTGTCACTATAGGAAGTTCTACTGGAGAGTGCTGCTCTTGAGCTGTGAACGTGAAAGTCGTTTGCATCTGATCTCAAAAGCAAATAACTTCTCTGAAGGATCTTAGTGCACTCTTCTGCAGTTTTGTGAGAAGGTCTCAAGCGTGTATCATTCATTTTCTGATTAAGGAGAGCCTGAAAACCTCTTTCATCTTTGTGAGAGAAACTGTAGCCAGAAGTTTATTTATTTATTTATTTATTTTTGAGACAGGGTTTTGCTTTGTAGTTCAGACTGGCTCTGAGCTCACTATGTAGCCCAGGCAAGCCTCAAACTCAGCAATCCTCCTGTCTCTGCCTCCCGAGTGCTGGGATTACAGGCGTGAGCCACCACGCCCAGCACTGTGGTATGTGGTATTGATGGCTGGTGGGCGTGAGTCTCCATGCCCAGCATTGTATATGGTTTCCAGGAATCGAACTCAGGACCTTGCGCTTATGAGGCAGGCGCCGGAACCACTGAGCTAACCCTCCGGCCCAGAAATTTAATTTTATGTGAGAAGACAGCTTTATGGGAGTTCTAGGCAGAGAATGGTATACATCTATGTTTTGCTAGTAAGGGATTTAAAAAAAAATCCAGGGCCGAGGGTTAGCTCAGTGGTTCCGGTGCCTGCCTCGCAAGCGCAAAGGTCCTGAGTTCGATCCCCGGAAACCACATACAATGCTGGGCGTGGAGACTCACGCCCACCAACCATCAATACCACATACCACAGTGTTGGGTGTGGTGGCTCATGCCTGTAATCCCAGCACTCGGGAGGCAGAGACAGGAGGATTGCTGAGTTTGAGGCTTGCCTGGGCTACATAGTGAGCTCAGTGCCAGCCTGAACTACAAAGCGAAACCCTGTCTCAAAAAAAAAAAAAAAATCCAAGGGTAGAGGTATATATAATTCAGTGGTAAAGTGTTTTCACAAAGCCCTAGGTTCAGTCCCCAGCCTTGGAGGAAAAATGCTGGCAAGCTGAGAGTATAGCTTATATAGTTTTTGTACAGTATTTGTATAGTATTTCCCTAACGTGTGTGAGGCTTTGGATTCGATCCTTAGCAACACACACATAACCACAAGGATCAGGAGAATGAGGCATTAGGTGGGAGCAGCAAACTTTTGGAAGTTAGGAAGTCATAAAGAACTTAGCAGACCCAATAAAATGAATTCTAACCTGACAGTTAAGAAAGCTGAGGGACAGGGAAAAGAAAGTTGGGAACCAATGGGAAATGCACTGTAAAATTTCTGAAAGATAGGGGCTGGGGATTTAGCTCAAGTGGTACTGCAACATCCTTGGACGCACAAGGACCAGCGTTCCATCCCTGGTACAGCAAAAAAAAAAAAAAAAAAAAAATCTGAAAGATGTAGATTGATGGTATTAGCTAACTTCACCGTCAGTGTGAATGGGGAGGGACTAAGTTAAGGAGGATTGGTGGAAAGCCATGTTCAGATACATTTTAGTTTTGATTCTCTTCCACATTGGCGAAGACTAGTAATATTCTCTTTGGTGACTGACTATAAGCAGAGGACCACTGCACAGTGAGCACAGCATAGGGTCAGTATCCAAGCAAATTGTTAACAAAATAAGAAACTTTCTCCTAACTAAAGGGTGCATTTATAGACCAACAGTTCTTAGCATAGTGGATAAAAAAGTAGATTCACATCAAAGCACATTATGAAATTTTAGCGCCCTGAAACAAAGTTCTAGCATTCTAGGGAGAAAAACCAGGTCTCATCCAAAGAATCAGAAGTCAGAATGACTTTGAACTTTACAACTCAAGTTAGAACTCAGTGGAGAAATGTTTTCAGTATTCTGAAGGAAACTGATTCAGCCTAGAATTCTGAGTCTAGACAAACTTAAGTGTGAGGCTAAAAGACTTTCATACTGGGGCAAGAAGCCCCCTGAATGGAGGATGTGCTTCAAGAAGTCCAGGAAAGGGTATACTTCACAAGTGATGAAATGTATCTAAATTGTAGACGATTACCTGTTGAATTGTGGCAGGAAATAAAACTTTTTTTTTTTTTTTTTTTGAGACAGGGTCTTGCTTTGTAGTTCAGACTGGCCCTGAGCTTACTATGTAGCCCAGGCAGGCCTCAAACTCAGCAATCCTCCTGCCTCTGCCTCCCGAGTGCTGGGATTACAGGCTTGAGCCACCATGCCCGGCACTGTGGTATGTGGTATTGATTGCTGGTGGGCATGAGTCACCATGCCCAGCATTGTATGTGGTTACCAGGATCAAACTCAGGACCTTGCGCTTGCAAGGCAGGCGCTGGAACCACTGAGCTAAATCTCTGGCCCAGGAAATAAAACTCTTGAGAGAGACTTCCTCAGAAGGCCAGAAAGAAAACTGAGACTTATTTAGAGGCTAGAATTTGCAGGTTTTAGACAAGTAACTAAAAGTAAAGGTAGGAGAAAATAAAAAAGTAAAGGTAGGAATAGATAAAACAAGCCTGGTGTGGTAGTATGCGCCTGTAATCCTAGCATTTGGAAGGTGGAGGCAGGATCACCTGAGTTCAAGGCCACCTTTGGGTACCTAGTGAACTTAAGGGTGGCCTGAACTTCATAGCAAGATCTTGTCTCAAAAAAAAAAAAAAAGACATGGCAAACAGGTGAGTTAGGACAATTATTAACTCCAGTGAAATAAAATCTGGGCAGGATAAGAAACAGTTTATTCATAGAAAGTTGGTAACCGTATATAATGTAAACACTGACTACTCAGCTAGTCCACATTATGAAACTGGAAACTTAATATTGGGGAAATGGGAGGATGTGTGGTAGGGTTTGACAAAGAGGGTGGAAAGACAGTAAAACTGAAACATCAAGAAGTACTAATGTAGGGGTGGGGATTTAGCTCAGTGGTACCACATGCCTTGTAAGAGTAAGGTGCTGAGTTCAATCTCCAGTACCAGAAAAAAATTGAAAAGCAGTAGTACTAATATGAACATGTTACCTTTGTACTTGCATATATGGAGGTAAGTAGTAAAAAATCAGGTAGAACTAACACAAGAGGTTATCCTTGGGGAGTAAGGGCAGAGGACTAGTTTTTAATTACAAACCTTCCAGAGCTCCTTCATTTTCTCTCCCTAAAGAGAGAGAAAGACTGTATAGCTCAGGAGGCTGGTCTTGGACTCACTATGTAGCCCAGGCTGCCTCTGAACTCAACAGTGATCCTCCTATTTTATCCTCCCAGGTGCGGGGATCCTCCCAGATGCAAGCACCACCACACCTGGCAATTTTTCTCTTAAATTATGTGCAGCTATGACTATAAAAACAAGGAACAGGGCAAGTATTCACAAAGGATGTAGTTCAGTGATAGAATGTTTGCTGGCATGCTTGGAGCCCTGAGTTCAATCCCTGGTACCATGCTTGCAACCCCCTGTCTCCCTAAATTAAGTGCGTATGGTGGTGGATGCCAAGATCCCAGCATTTGGAAGGCTGAGGTAAGAGGATCATGAGATTGAGGCCAACCCAGGCTATATTGTAAGACCCTGTCACAGAAAATGAAAGGATATTTTAAAGTTAAAACAATAAATAATAAATTATGTATGTAGAAGTTTGGACACCAGTTTACTCATTGCCAAGAGAATTATAGCAGGGATTTAAGCATAAAAGGAAAATTTAGTATTATTACTCTTATTTTTTTATGTACCCTTGACTTACACCACTGAAAAGGGCTGCCTTGTGAAATAGTCTCGTGTGAAAATGATGACATCAGTGTGTTGTATATTTGAATTTTATGTCCTGCTCCACCACTTGCAAATCCACAACCTGCCCTCTGAAGCTTGTAGAGTATTGCTTAGGAGAAGATTTTCCCAGGTTTTCACAAATATTCACAAACTGCTTCCCTTCCTGGGTCCCTAAGCAAGAGGTTGCAGCTGTGCTAACCTGGGTGGCTGTTGAAAGGTGAGGACTTATTAGCATCAGTTTATAGACTTACTTGGTTTCAGGTTTAGTTTAAAAAATGCAGGTGCTATGACTCTGCTTTTCTCTAGGCAGTGACTTCCTGTCTCGGGAATGATTCCTTTATCATCAGTAACATGGGGCTACATGATGTTTTCCTTATACACACTGTTTTGTGTGTGTGGTATGGGGGATCAAACTTGGGACCTTGTGCTTGCCAGGTAGGTGTGGTGCCACTGAGTTACATCTGTGGCCCCCAGACTTTTTAGCATTAGTAGCCAGCTTTGTACTTTGGATGAGATTAGATGCAGTGTACATTCTTTTTTTTTTTTTTTTTTTTTTTTTTTTTTTTTTTTTTTTGAGACAGGGTCTTACTCTGTAGTTCAGGCTGGCCCTAAGTTCCCTATGTAGCCCAGGCAACCCTTGAACTCAGCAATCCTCCTGTCTCTGACCCTAGGGCTGGGATTACAGGTTTGAGCCACCAAACCTGGCATTTGTGGTATGTGGTACTGATTGCTGGTGGGCGTGAGCCATCATGCCCTGCATTGTTTGTGGTTATTGGTGATCCAAACCTGGGACCTTGTGCTAGCTAGGCAGGTGTGCAGGAACCACTAAGCTAAATCTCCGGCCCTACAGTGTGCATTCTGTGTCACTAATCTATATAACAGTTATATGAGGTAGGTCCTGTTATCTGGATGGGATCAATGAAACGAAAGAGCAGGAAGTGACATTTCTGAATTCCGACATCTAGTAAGATGCAGAGCTGGGATCTGCCTCGTAGCCTTTCACTTTTAGTCAATGCCTTTGCTCTGCTAGACTGGTCAGTATGAGAGGTTAAAGTGAGATAAGAGTGAAAGGAACATACTGGGCACATAGTAGGCATCTCTAGATTTTGGATAGTTCTGAAAGGATGTTTTCTGTTCAGATGTTTTTACTTTTTTTTTTTTTTTTTGAGACAGGGTCTCACTTTGTAGTTTAGGCTGGCCCTGAGCTCACTATGTAGCCCAGGCAAACAGCGATCCTCCTGTCTCTGCCTCCTGAGTGCTGGGATTACAGGCGTGAGCCACCACGCCCAGCATTGTATGTGGTTACTGGATTGAACTCAGGGCCTTGCGCTGGCGAGGCAGGCGCTGGAACCACTGAGCTAAATCTCTGCCCTAAGATGTTTTTACTTTTTGCCTTGCCTCTTTAGGCCCAAGTTAAAGTACGTTGACTGACTGGCCTGATGTGGTGGCTCATCCCTGTAATCCCAGCACTTGGGAGGCAGAGGCAGGAGGATTGCTGTGAGTTTGAGGTTTGCCTGGGCTACATAGTGAGTGTACGGTCAACCTGAACTACAAAGCATGATCCTGTCTGGCAAAATTAAAAAAAAAAGAAATATTAAGCTCATTTGCCCCGTTTTTGGTGCTGGGGATAGAACCCAAGGCCTCAGACATGCTAGGCAAGCCCTTTATCACTGAACTACATACCCAGGCCTACTGGCTATATTAAAATAGTACATTTCAATTGGGCATGATTTTGCCCTGCAGGAAACATTTCACAATGTCCTGAGAAGGTTTTGTTACATAGAGATTGGTGGTACATGGACTACTACTGACTGCTGTTAGTGGTAGAAACAGGAATGCTTTAAAAGTCCTCCAGTGTATAAAAGTAGCCCTTATAACAAGGAATTATCCAGCCTCAGTGGTTAGTAGTGTGATAGTTCCAGTATATGCACATTTACATGTATACTCATTGTTTCCTAATCTGACTCGAAATTGTCTATGGGTTTTGTCTTCACAGGTTTCTGAGACACTAAAGCGTTTTGCAGGGAAGGTTACAACAGCCAGTGTGAAAGAGCGGAGAGAAATCCTTGGTGAACTGGGGAAGTGTGTTGCTCGAAAAGGTATTTATTTGTCATCATGTACCCTGGATACAGTGTCATTTCAAAAATAAATTGCAGGACCAGGGATGTAGATCAGTGGTGCTGCACCTGCTTTGCAAGTGCAAGGTCCTGAGTTCTGTCGTGGGTACCACCAAATTTTGTACCTGGGCATAGTGGTGAACATCCATAATCCCAGCATTTAGGAGGCTGAGGCAGAATTGCTCTAAATTCCAGGGCTGTTTTGTACTACATAATGAGTTCAAAGCCAATCTGAACTATGTAGTGAGAGCAGTGAGACCTTGTCTCAAAAAACAAAACAAAAACAAACCAACCAAAAAAGGTTGAATACTCAGCTTGGATCCATGATCTTCTTTTCCTTACTTGTACAACTTCTGCCTTTACTTTCTTTGCTTCTTATACTGTGCATTGAAACATTTTGGGTTAGTGGACAGTTTATCCATTCAGGTATCAAAACTTTTTACAGTTTTAACCATTTTGATTGAAACCATTTCTAAATGATTCCATCAGTCCTTCTTCCTTTTTTTTTTGAAACAGGGTCTTGCTTTATAGTTCAGGCTGTCCCTGAGCTTACTATGTAGCCCAGGCAAGCCTCCAACTCAGCAGTCCTCCTTCTTCTGCCTCCTGAGTGCTGGGATTACAGGGGTGAGCCACCACACCCTGGCACTGTGGTATGTGGTACTGATGCTGGTGGGTGTGAGTCACCACACCTGGTATTGTTGTATGTGGTTACCTGGGATCAAATCAGCGCCTGTTTGCTAGTCAGGTGCCAGAACCACTGAGCTAAATCTCTGGCCCTCCAAGCTTTTTTTTTTTGGTGGTATGGGGATCGAATTTGGGCCCTTGTGCTTCCAAGGTAGGTGTGGTACCACTTGAGCTAAGTCCCTGGCTCCAAGCTTTTTTTGAGAGTCTCGTATATAGTTTAGGTTTCCCTCAAACTTCTACCTCCCAAGTGCTGTTATTACAGGTGTGAATGACCATGCCCAATTTTTAATGTATTTATTTTTGGATTTTTCATTTCCAGTTTTCTTGAGTACTCTTGTTTAGCCAAACTATTTCTTTTTTTTTTTTTTTTTTTTTTTTT
>PVIC010007799.1:0-49889 GCA_004025085.1 Thryonomys swinderianus | reverse complement strand
TTTCTTTCTTTCTTTCATTCTTTTGTCAAGATGTTACAGTGCATGGTACAACAGGGTGAAAATAGTTCACAATAGTGATTGCATATTTCAAAATAACTAAAGGAATTTTTGAATGTATTTGTTATAAAGTTTATAAAAGTCGGAAGTGATATTTTAATTACCCTGATGTGAACATTACTCAATGTGTACATAAATCAATATATTGTATATCAATATTATATACAATACATTGTATATCATAAATAGGTACAGTCACTGTGCCAGTTTAAAAAAAGATGTTACAGTACCAAAATGGTTTTTAGCCTAGTTACTCAAGCAAAAGGGTTTACTTTTCTAAAGTCAAAAATTATATTTATGGCTAAGTATTTCTCAGTGATTCTGAGACAAACTAAATGTTCTTATTAAAGAGGGAAATATTATACTCTTTGTAGTTTCAGAAATCTGACACATTAGTTTTTTTTTTAAATATTGAAAGTGACTTAATTGTGGCTTTCTGTAGTACTAAATTATGTCTCGTTGTAGTTTGGCAAAATAAAAAGCTTAAGTCCTCCTGATGGGTGTATAAAATACTATATTACTAATTTTTCAGACTATCAGAGAAGAAGTTGTTTGACTTGAAGCAGAACTATAAAGTTTCTCAGAAGCCTTTAATAAATACCGAAGGGGGAAAACAGCAAGAGTGGTACATGGAGAAGTAGTCAGTTAAATTACTGATAAGCATCAGTTGCTTATCAATTTGGGCAATGTCTGGCGGTATTTTTGATGGTCATGGTGCAGTGCTCCTGTTGGTATCTAGTGAGTGGAAGCCTTGGGTGCTGCGAAACTTACTGCAAAACACAGGCAGCCTGCAGCAGGAAACATCCTGCTCTGGTAGCAGTGCTGAGGCAAAACCCTGAAGCAGTGTGAAATGGAGGTGGCCTTTTTTGCTGTCTCTGTTCCTGGTTTGGCAGCACAGAGGGTGAAGGGACATGGGCACAGTGACTTTGAGAGCAGTCTGCTGTTATCTTTCATCTGACAGCTGCAATAGTGAGCTCTGTCTTAGTCTGATGCCAGTTGTTCTCTATTAGAGAAAATGATGCCATTATCTTCTGTGATATCCTATCAAGACTGGGCCAAGAGCTGTGCACAGTGGGCCCCATTCAGTGTACACATTCTTCACTGCTTGGCCCTGTGGGTGATTGAGTTTGTAGTCTGTTTGCCCCACTTTAAATCCAGGTGCTTGGGCATGTCCATGTCTCACTAGATAACATGCAAATAAAGTTGCTTTGATGGTACTCTGGATTGAACCTACTCCTTCCCACTGAGCTGTATCTCCAGCCCTGTTTACTTTCCTAGATTTGAGATTTGTTTGTCCCTACGTCACTAATTTTCCCAAGCGAGGCTCAAAACTAGTAATCCTACTTCCTCAGCTTCCCAGAGAGTTGAAATTATAGGTATACACCACCACCCCCTTATGCCTCTAGTTTCTCTTTCTGGTCATGAGCACATTACCACATCAGTGACTGCTGATTTTATTTTCACTTATTGTATTTTGTCCCTAACCTGTGTAAGTAGTCAACTCACCAAAATTATTTTAGTCCTACAAGCAAAGAGCTGTGTATCCCTTGAGACATTATTATATCTCAGTCTGATCCTTTGGGAACTCTTCATCAGACAGCAGCAGAATTTGGGGAATTATTTGTGGTTGGGGGAAAGGAAATGTTTGTATTTTGGAAGTTTGACAATCATGTTTTTATTAATGTGAATAATGGTTACACACACACACACACACACACACACCCTAGGTGGTAGTTCTGAAAGTTGGTTCTCTACAGAATCACTTCGAGCTCTGTTCAATTTCAGCTGCCTTTCAGTTGGAACATGTATCAGCCCATTGCCTTCACAGGGTATGGAGATAATAGAGGCTGTTTTTCTTTGGGGCATATAACAATGGTAGCAGAGAACCAACCACCTTCCCTCCTAGAAAGGCATGGGGTCCCAATGAGAAGCCTTTCCTAGCTGGCTCTGCACCTTGCTCAGACTCTGTGGAAGTGCTTCCTGGCAGGGCCAGGGCTGACTTGCCTTGGGGAGCCTCAGTGTGAGTAGACATGCACATCTTGTGCTTTGTAGAAGTTCAAGATGGTATCATGTGCGATGTTGAAAAGTTGGGAAATTAAACCCTTACTTTTGCTTATGCAGTCTTGTACAGGGTAAATGAAACAGAATTTTGGTCATTGAAGAACATACCTCACTCCATTTAATAATATTCTTTAAGGAAGCCTTAAAAAGTGAGTGAAATTTCTTTGAAAAACAGATGTTTGTAAAAATAGTCACTGAACAGCTTTCTCCTTAGCCTAATCATGCAGACTCTTTTCTCAGTGGGAAAAGACAGTTAAGTCGTCCTTATTTGATGATTTTTTTCTGGTCTTGTGAATGGAGCATTAGAAAACAATAATTTAGTAATAATATTATATAATCTATACTGTCAAGAAAAGTGAAAGTTAGTGCTTTTAAATGTAGGGTATTGGATGAGCGAAGCTTTTGAGAGTAATGAATTGGTGAGTTAGAATTCAGCTCTTTGAGGTGGATGAAGCAGGAATTGTGTGATATTCACAACAGGCAGTGTGTCAGCTCTAAGGTTCATCCTGCTGCTTTTATATAATTTGGATCACTTTTTTGTGCAGTGATTATCAAGGAATCTTGTGTCTTGACACTGGAAGACACTGAGGGTTGGGCAGCTGTTCTTCCTATGCACATAAGGTGCCAGCAGAGGGAGCCTGAGCACTGTCACAGAATTACCTTGTCAGAATATTTGTCCATTATGTAAGCCATGGACTGAGCATATACTTGGTGCACAAAATTTTTAAAAAGGCCTAGACATGTACACTTACAAATTGAGTTTAAATTTGAGTTGGAGTAACTGGAAATATTCTTTTTCCCACCGCCTCTGGTTCAAGGACCTAAGCACACAGCCACATACCCAGCACGGGGCTGTCTCTTCCCATCCAGGCACCACACCTTCTCCACTCCCAGCTATCTCAAGGCAAAGCTTTCTTTCCATCTGAAGTCCCTCCTGACAGTCTTACTAAATAAGCCTTAAAACCTGCACAAGGCCTGCCTGTTGGGAGGTGCCAGGGAGTGGGGGCAGGCTCTCCCCATCTGCTGTGGTGAGGACCAGCAGGGACACGTATCCCACAGCCACAGTGCTGTGGCTGTACTCTGTCCCACCAGATGGCGATGCTCTTTATCAGTGGACAGATGCAGCTTGGGTTGGCTCAACTCTTATTTGTTCTGCATATGGGCCCAGAACCAATGTCTACCAGTTTTGGCATCAAGTTTAAGAGTCTAAAACCCACTCTTTCCACTACCCATAAAAATGAGCACTGTCTAGTTTTTTTCAGGTTAGGAAGCTCTTGGGCTCCCTCTGCTGATAATGGATGAAAAGTAGGTTCATTAACAAATATCTCTTTCCAGAAGGTGGCAGCATCTGTGTAACCAGAATAAGCAGTGAAAAAAGAGAAGAGGGGTCGGCGTGGGGGGATTGAGGGGGGGAGACCATGAAAGGCCCTGCTCTGTACTTAGGATATGTAGGTAATGTGCACACTTATGCCTCAGATTTCTCTGTGACTGTGCACGGGAATGGTTTGCAGGCCACTGGGAAGGGTGGGGCTTGGTGAATCTGTCCCTTTTTACCACTTCATCCTGTCTCTTCTTGCCCTCCATGCTCACTCCCATCCGCATCTACACTTACACTGCTTTCTAGAATGTATACATAAATTGTGTAATTTTCAGGTCTTGTAGTTTAATCAGTATACTATAAAATGGAATTTTCATTTCAATAGAAAATATATGACAGCAACCCTTTACAGAAATCCCGTGTGTTAAACTTAGAATCATTCTACATATAGCTTCTTGTTTTCAGGGCCCATGACTTTGGCTCCTGGCTTCTATCAAGGGTCTCTCTATTGGCAGCAAAACCCCAGTTTCAGGGATGAGTGGGGTAACACAGTAGCTAAACAAATACAAGCTGGATTCCAGTCAGTCTCTTCTTAGAGTGAGTAAATTTTACATCTGTCATCCCAGCCTTCTGGGTGGCTGGGACAAGAAGTTCTCAAATTTGAGTTCAGTGTGGGCAATTTAGTCTTTTTACTTTAGTTTCAAAGATTAAAAAAGAAAGGCGAACAGCAGTAATGAAAGGCTGGGGATATAATGTGAAGGCCCTAGGTTCAATCCCTAGTACCATAAAAAAGAAACATTGTGCTTACAATTTTTCAAGAGCATGATGTCATAGTTGTATGGTATAGAGGTTTACAGTGACATCAGCGAGTGAGGCACTAGGGAGAAGCAAAGTGGCAAGGCCTATGGGGGATATGCACAGGCAGCGTGGGCAGAAATGAGGTGGCAGAGCTGAGCCCAGTGCCAGAGCCAGGATAGAAGGAGGAGGAGAGTGGCAGTGGTAAGCAGATCAGGAGTGCTGGGCCAAGAGCGCCTGGGAGCTCCTATGGGCACGTCGCCATGCAGGGCAGACCAGGAGAGACCGCGCTCACTCCTAGGTGCAGCCGGGACCCTCTGGTGGCAGACGCCACATGGGACTTACAGAACAGTGGCACACCTTTGTTTTAGAAGGGCCTGTCTGGGGGCCACATAGAGAATAGATGCTAGAGAAGAGGTGATACAACCCTGTGGCTGTGACACCAGAGGTAATGATTCCATGTCTTGCAAGGCTTTCAAAGATTGAAATGAACTGTACATTTTAGAAACGACCAAGGAAAGAGTTTACTTCCCAGGGAAGCATAGTTTGCAGTGATACTGAGATCATCTAGTGGTCCAAACTCATCTCTGTCTTATTTCTCATTTGGACTGGTTCTCTAAAAATACCAGTGGGTCATTTTTGTACTTTAGTGATTAGTTCAGCATTTCACTTGGTAATAATACACATAACAAAAAAGTATTAAGTGGAAATTTAGTTTGGGCAACTGTGCCTGGAATAATGCAGTTGAATTCCTATTTTCTCTCACCTTCCTTTATGGAGTGTGTGTGTTGTCTGCATCTGTGCTCTTCTCACATGTAAATTACTCATTCTTTGTATTTCCTGGATTGTTGGATCTTTCTTTCCTGCATAGACCTAAAATTTCAAAAGACTTACAAAACTCTAAACCATTTATTTTATTTTTTATTTTTTGCTTTTTTTCTCCTTCCTCCCTTTTCACTTTGGAAAAATAAAAGCTTCATAGGGTTTAAGAGGAAAATGTATTCTTAGAGTAGAATATTAATATTCAATTAACAGATGTAGGAAACATGTAAATGAATGTTATGTTATTGCAAAATGTTTGTGAAGAAGTATCTGAAACAGTGTTTTTGGTCAGTGGTTTAAAGTAATTTCTCAAAGTCTTGGAGTACAATCCTGCTTGTGTTGTGTTCACACTCACAGAAGTAGAGGAGAATCCACAGTCAGAGAGCACAACTGCAGCAGAACCGAGCCAGCTTGGGATGGGGCAGCAGCAGGTCCTCCGGAGCAGCAGCACCTCCAACATCCTCGAGCCGATGGTCCCAGATACGTCTCAGGGTACCGGGGTCTTCACTTGCTAAGGCGAAGCTGTGGGGCAGGGGCTGCAGATGAGATTGCACTTCTACATTTATTCTACATAGATTTATTTCAAGGGAATTATTTTTTGACTTGGTTTCAAGGATGTGATTGGTAGCAATGAAATGTTTTCACTGTGTAATATAAGTATCTAAACTGTGTGTGTGCGTGTGTTTGAGTACGTACGTGTGCGCGTGTGTGCACATGTGGGTTTTTTCTTCAAGTTACAGTGGTTGAGGACTAGAAAGGAGCTCAGTGGCTGGAGTAGGAGGGAGACGGAGAATGTTCCCAAAAAGGTAAAAGGGAGCAGCAAATGAGGTAGAAGGCAGGAGGCAGTGTGAGGGAAGGAAGAACAGGCTGTGAGGGGAGCTGTAGAACTAAAAGGAGAATGCGAAGCTGACCAGACTTGTAAAGAGGTTCATTAACAGCTGGCAGACTTTGCTCAGGCTGAAAATAATAACTTTTTGTGGGGGTACAAGGGACTGCACTCGAGGCATTACACGTGATACGCAAGAGCTCTACCACCAGCTACATCCCCCAGGCCTTGTTATTTTTTTATTTTGTGTTTTAAGACAGAGACTCGCTAAGTTGCCCAAGCTGGCCTTGGAACTTTCGATCTTCCTGCCTCAGCCACCCATGTAGCTGGGATTACAGGCATGCGCCACAGCACCAGGCAAAAACAAACACAACTTTTAATAGCGTTTACAGCTTCTTCAACAACTTTGAGCAACAACAGAGTTTGGAAAGCCAAGAGGCAGATGGTAAATAGTGAGCAAATAGTGTATTTTCCAGTGAAAGCATGTACTTAGTGTGTCTAGTATCACACGTACTTACCATTCCATTTCAGTGTCATGAGTTAATTGAGAAATAAGCCTCTCTTTTTTATTTGCAGGTTTTCTCATATTTCTTAATATCAAGGTCATGTTAGTCCATCAATAGAGCAGTGAAGTTTTCTTTCTTAGAAATCTGGAAATAAGAAAATATGATAAAAATCACTTGAGAAAATATATTACCTAAAATCTTTTCTACTCTGTGTAAAATGATTACTGCTATTAGGACAGGGGCTTAGCTCAGTGGTGGGGTGCTTGCTATGTTTCTGTGTGTTTGTTTCTGTACTTTTGCCTTATGATGCATTCTTTTTATCAATTTTTCACCCAAATCTCTAGGTCAGAAGGTAGAAAGTACACAGAACTTGACTTCTTTGGAACCCAAATCTAGTCAAGAGAATAAAGGCCAGATGAAGAGAGAACATGAAGGAATAACAGTAAGATTTTTTTAACATCATCCATTTGTCATTAAAAATAAATAACTGCACAATAAATTATGGGAGTGATATTTAAACATTTTCTCCATTTAGATGGACTATAGGCCTATAGGTATTATTGGCTTTCTATGTAAACTTATAGTCATGCTATAAACATAAAAGTTTAATGTTAAGTGGAGTTCACTACTTGGTCTCTATGTAGCTCTGCATGTTGTTTAACCATATTTCCTGGGCTGTAAAATGTACATTTCAGACTCCCTGTTCCCAACACTGATTCAGGTAGTAGGTTCCACTGGATATGAATTACTAGATAAGTGAATATTCATGAAGATGTCTTGTGGTTAATTGTTGTTAAAAAAATAGAGTTTGTTTAAAAACAAATATAAAGAATAAAATTAAAACAGGCCATAATTCATTTATGCAGATAACCCCTATTATTTGCTTAAAATGTATTATATATTTGAAGAAAACTTAAATATCAAATAAGGTTACAAAATAAAAAGAGAAGGCTTCTCCCTAGTCCTCCTTATTTGAAAGATAACTAACATTAAATTTCTTGTTTCTTTATGAAAGCACATACCAGTTTCCCTGTGTATATTATGTTTTTCAACAATGAAATAAATATCCACAAACCTACCACCCAGATTAAGAGCCAGAATATTTCCAGTGTTGTTTCTTTGGCTTCTAAGTTCCTTCCTTGTCTCTCCCCTGTCACCTCCTTGCAGAGAGTGGCATTACCTTGGCTGTCTGTGTGCCAGTTCCTTGTTTTGCTTTAGACTTTTATTATTTCTGCACCTCCAGACAGTATGTTCTTTTCCTGTCTTCTTTTATACTTTTTAGGAAAGTGCACTATGCTGGTAGTGTTGCTGTGTTCCTCAGTATTCTTTTTCTGTAACTTACCCACACCGTGCCATGTAGCCATAACTCAAGTCTTCTCTGCTATGTGATACTCCACTGTGAATATGTCCATTCCATTTATCTTTCCATTCTTTTTGATGGACAGATTTGTGTCTCAAGATCCACATGTCTAAGGTTTTCTCTAGGATGGCGGCCTAGGAATGGCATTGGTTAATCATACAGTACAAGGATGTTCTTGCAAGATGATACCTATTTTCCAAAGCTGTTGTGCTCCTTACATTTTTGCTAGTGATTTATAGATTCTCATTCATCCACATTCTCACCAACACTTTCTGTTGTCAGATTTTTACACTGTATACATCAAGTAGGTGAAACTAGGGTCTCTTACTTGCCTTTCTCAGATTACTAAGAAAGAATAGGATCTGTCCTTATTGACTGGCCATTTGTGTTTCATCTGTGGAATACCTCCTGATGCTGTTTTTTGTTTACCTGCTAATGTCTTTTTCTTTTTAATTTGTTCTAGTTTTTTGTGGTTGGAATGGTTAGTTATGTTTGTAGCAAACATCTTCTAATGTATAGCTTATATTTTTGTTTTTTCTATGGTATTTTTAATGAACAGAAGCCCTTACTTTTGATATCCTCTATTAACATTTTGTGAATAGAAGCTTATGGGATTTTTAAAAATCTCAACTACACAGGAATAAAAATATTACCTTAAATTTATTCTATTTTTCTGTTTTGCTGTACACAGTTAAGTTTTTCATTTACCTGAAACTGATAATTGCTTATGTAAGGAGGGAGGAGTCCAATCTCATCCCCCCCATATATCTATAGGTAACTGCCTCTCCCAGTTTTATTTATTGAAATCATTTTCATTTATTGCTCTCTTTCTTTCTCTCATGTGTTATTCTCTAATGTGTAAACCTTTGTTTTGGTACTTATGCCTTGATTCATTGATCATTTATCTCTCTGGACAGTGCCTGGTCTCTTAATTACTATCAGTCTCTCACTTCTTTCTCCTTTCCTATCCCCTTTTGATGGAACCATTTTTCCTGCTGCTTTTTGTCTTTCATTGATCCTGACAAAAGCTTTTGTCCACCTTTCTAGTTGTCATTTCTTGCTGTTCTTAGTCCTTGTCGTCCAGTTCACAGGACTTACTTAGCAATAGGTCCTTTTTGGTTTATTCACTTGCTCTCTTTGGTATATGCTATGTACTGCCTGCCTGTGGATGCTAGCCCCTGTTACTTTGGAAGCATCCTTGGCCACATTTCTTCCAAAATTGCTACTTTAAAAATATTTTCTTCTCCTTCCTTTTTGCTTCAAAGTTCATTATTTTCACGTATATCTTGTAATTTCTGTTCTCTTATTAGTCTCATCTTATATTGCTTTAAAGTATTACAACTTGTGGTCCTAAATTATTTATCTGGCTATCTAAAATCCTTTGGGGAATCCATGCCCACCCAGTATTTGCTCTTTCTGACTGTTATGCCTGCTGACCTACTCCTTTGGAGTTTGGTGGCCTTTATGACTTTCTCACTGGCTGACCTTAGTCTTCAGAAAAGCAGGGTGTCTTAATTGGAGGAGGTTCACCATGACACCATTTGCATTCATGTTTCCTGTGAGTCAGGGAGCTCGGTTTTAGTCCAGGTGTTTTGGTCCTTTTGCCACCACCAGTGGTTACAGAGGATTTCCCTGGAATAGCTCCAGTTCTTTGCTCTGGTTTCTGCCCACATTTTGGGGGCTCATACATCTCTCAGATATTTACTTCCAGTGAGGCCCAACATGCAACCAAAATTTTTATGTAGGATCTGGTTCTGCAGTTGAAATGCTCTGTCTCATGTAGCCTGAAGCTAAAGAGCTACATCCTGCTGTACCATTTAGGAACTATCCTTATATATTTCTGTGTAGCTGTCAATTAAATAGCATCCTTCTGTGTAACAATTTTTAATATAGTCTCCTAAATATTTTGTGTCCTGCTTCTCTTTAGCTTAGTAGTCTGTCTTTTAGTGACACATCTTAGTCCCCTGCCCTTTTTGTTTGTTCACTATTGATCCTTTTAATTGGCTTACTGAATTCTAGGGTTGTTTGGGTTTTTTTCCTTTTTTACTTGTTTTTGTCTTTAACATACTATGTTGTGAAGAATCTTAAATTTACATCTTCATTCCTGTCTGATTTGTTGCCCATTTATAGTACATTGTTTTTGGATAGTCCAAAGATAAAAATGAAAATACAAACTTTCTCAAGCTCTTCTTTTCATTCTTTTCTTCCTTCCCTCTTTCTTTTTCTCCACTTGTCCTGGTCACTCTCTGTCCTCTGGATTTATGGCCTCTTGTCATTTAATTTTTTTAACTCCATGTTCACTGATTATAACCTCTAGCCTGTTATTTTGCAGTTTTTCTCTTATTTCTCTTCACCTCTTCCACCATCAGAGGCTGTACCCCCTCATTCTTGAATCCTCATCAGATTCCATAGCAGTTTTCTTTTTTATCCTCATCTGGTCCCACGAGTAATGACTAGCCTTATTTCTCTAGTTAGGGTTTTATGAACTTTTATCTGGAACATATAGTTGCCCATTTGTCAGTATTAGGTCAAAACTCCTAAATCTCATGTCAAAGACCTACCAGTAAGCTGCCTCTTTTGGAAGTTCCGAGTTCCTTCTTGTCTTTTTCCTTATGTACCTGGTTGTCCTGCATGGCCTGCTGTAATCTGCTGCTTTTCCTGCACGTAGAACTTGCTGATTGCCACTCCGCTTCCTGCTTTGAGTCCCCTCCTGCCCTCCCTCTGCCACTTCATGTCTATTGCCTCCTTGAACAGCTCTCCTGTAACTGTCAGCCGATTAAGGTAACATTTTATTTTGCATCTTTTCAGAGAGAATTTATTCACGTATTTTGCTTATGCACATTGTAATTTTGTGTAATTTGTGTATATTTTGTCTTTCCAAGCAAATTGAGGGTGTTGTGGAGGATGCAGATTGCCTCCCAATTCCTCAGTCTTTGGCATTTAGCAGAAGTAAAAACAGTGTTAACTGTTAAGCCATGTGTAGCACATTTAACAAGGAGGGCACCATGTGGTCCTTGGGCAATGTGGGTGGGGCCTGTGCTTTCCCTGCTTGTGCACTCTTGGGGGGACCTTATGTCTGATGGAAAATTATGTTCACATCATATGTCTGCTTGACCAGGGGAACAAACAGAACTTTAAAATAAATTGCTTCCATATAATTTGGCATTCTTTCCAGTTGATCTGTTTAGTTGGATGTCAGTGGACAAAGGTAGAGGCTATAAATTAAAGTTTCAGATCTTGAGTATTTTATAATTCAATTTTTTTTTGCTTTTGAGTTATAATTCAATTTTAATAATTTTTGGACACATAGCCTTCAAATGGAAAACATCATTAAATGTTATGTTGCTATTATTATTATTTCTTTTCCTTTAGAAATGAGTTAGGAATTTTAGTCTTTAAAAATGTTGACTTTCCTGTAATAAATACAATTCCTTTTTGTCTGAAGATCTTAGTTCGAAGAAGCAGCAGCCCTGCTGAATTGGATCTGCAGGATGATTTGCAGCAGACACAAGGAAAATGTAGAGAAAGACAGAAGAGTAAGTTCCAGGAAATACAGTTTGTGATCATCCAGCTCCATGTTCCTGATATGTTTTACTTTCTAACTCAAATGATATTTTACCAGTTAGAGAGATATGGCTGTGAAATAGAATACCTTTCTTCCTGGAACCTAGGCTGAGATAAGGTTAATGTAGTTAATAAAACTGTTCTAGGTGGTTGCCTGTATGTAAGAGACCTGTCTGTCTGCCCTTAGGGCTTTCTCTGAGTTTGAGGCACAGCGGGGCTTAGGCTCCGGGTAAGCAGACAGACGAAGAAGAGAAAATTAGCACCCCAGAAAGTTCTTACAGACCAAGAACACAAAGCTAAGGAAGTGCCTTAGAGTCAATGGGATAAATTGATTAAAAAGAAATGTCACTGGAATCCTGGAGTAGATTATCATATACCATCCACTACATTCCTGAAGTCAGGTGCAGGCTTCCTCCTTCTCAGAGTAGCCTGGTTGCTCCTGCACATCCAAGGGGCCCTCCAGTGTGCAGAGGGACCCCCTCATGCTCCACCTTCCCTCTGTGGTTTAGAGCTCTGTAGAAGAGGCATTTTGAGACCTGCTGGGTGAATGGAGGGCAGCAGTTCAGAAAGGGCCAGGGCTGTGGGCAGCAGTGCAGGGAGCAAGCAGAAGGTGGGCAGACATGTAACACATAATTGGGGGCAGGGTTCTCAGGAAAGGAGGGTTCGTTTTGTGCCAGACTAAACAAATACCCATAGAAGCCTTAATAGCTCAGCAGTAATACTAGGACAAATTAGAACATTGTAGAGTTTAAAGGAAAGAATTTCTACTGTAAAAAACCTGCTGTAGTTGGGAACCTCCTCCCCAAATGACCCTAGATGACTGACTGAGTTTATTGTGCATTTATACAGCAGGCTTGAAGCATGTGGCATCTTTTGTCTTTTGCCAGCAGAGTAGACTGGCACTTGTGATAGAACTGGTTATCTGCATTTCTCCACCCATCCTCAATCTGTAGTGACTCAACAGAAAACTCGGGGTGTGGGAGGTAATTGAGTGAAGGCAATATGAAGGAGCCCCCCCAAATGGTGTGTGGAGTGGGGAGTCACTCATGTCCTCAGTGCCCTGTACATGGAAGACTCCTGACTGAGTCCCTCTAGAATACCGCTGTACCCTGGTTCTGTGGGTTCTGCCCCCGCCCGTGGCCACCCTCCCCTGCACAGCTGTTAGTGCTCAGCTCCTTGCTCTGTGTAACTGACCTTCTGTCCTCCAGCCGGCTGACATCAGACTGTGGTCTTTGTTCTGTGCCAGGTGAAAGTGCCAGCGGCGACACAGCGTTGAGCTATGGCAGCGAGACTGAGCTCTTGGTGACCCCATGGCAGGCGTGTGAAGAGGATCCTGACCTGAGCACACCTGCAGATGCTGTGGCTGACTCTGACGCTCGGCAGTGGTTACAGCTGAGTCCCGCTGATGCCTCAAACCTAACAGGTACCGAGTGTTTGGAAAGAGGCACCAGAATCCATCAAGGCCTTGGATACCTTCTTGACCTGTATTTTAAACATTTTTATTATAAAGCGTTGGGTACATTAAAGTAAATATATATACATGTAAATATATGTGTGTATATACATATATATGTAAATACATATAAATATACACATATATAAATATAACATAAATATACATACAAAATAAATATACATATAAATATGAATATATATAGTCATAGGTCACTGCAATAACTGGTGACTACACCCCAATTTGAGCATGACAGTGCCCTTCTCAAGCAGCTTCCTTCCTCTAGCATCCTGGGCCCATCCCTATGTTTGTATTTATAGTAATATCTTAGATTTCCTTTAACTCTTGTCTATAAGTCTTGTCCTCAAACAACATATCATTTATTTTTGCTTCTTTAAAAAAAATCATACTCTGTACTTTTTCCCTTGAATATTCCATTTGTAAAAGTTCATGTTTGGCTGGACCTGGTGGTACATGGCTGTAATTCAAGCACTTAGGTGGCTGAGGCAAGAGGATCACTGCAAGTTCGAGGCCAGTCTATACTACATAGAGAGTTCAAGGCCATCCTGAACTACATAGCTAGACCTTGTATCCAAAAGAAAAAAGATTCATGCTTGGATGACATAGCAAATTTTCTGGGTCTTCACCCAGGGTCTGACAGGGGCCTACTGAATGACCTCAGCTATTCAATCTTTGTCCTTCACTGTCTTAGTCTATAGAGGTAAAACAGTATTTATCTCTGAAGTCCTTATAGTAATTGATGTGTGTAGCACACAGGACAGTGGACAAACCCATGAATACACACACCTGTGTACATACACTCAGGTCCCTTGTGTGGGACAGGGCTTATGAGAATGAGGACAGCACAATGGATCGCAAGTTTTGCTGTGTTAGGATAAGTAGAGGAACCCAGGTGGTGCAGGCTGGGAGGCCATCACTACCCAGTGTGCCATTTTCACTCTCATCAGGTATCTTGTATGAAAGCAGCAACAAACCAGAAAGCATATAAGTAAAAAGTGTTACTAAAGTGCTAAAAAACAGTTTAAGATTATAAATAGACTACAGTTTTATCTCAAATGGATTATTTTTTTTGCTTTTGAGACAGGGTCTCGCTTTGTAGTTCAGGCTGGCCCTGAGCTCACTATGGTGCCCAGGCAAGCCGCCGCGAACTCAGCAATCCTCCTGTCTCTGCCTCCCGAGTGCTGGGATTATAGGCGTGAGCCACCACGTCTGGCATTGTGGTATGCAGTGTTGATTGTTGGTGGGCGTGTCTCCATGCCCAGCATTATATGTGGTTACGGGGGATCGAACTCAGGACCTTGTGCTTGCGAGGCAGGCCCCAAAACCACTGAGCTAACCCTCCAGCCCCTCAAATGGATTTTTTTAAGCCAGGCAAACGTTGGGCCAGGGATTTAGCTCAG
Organism: Thryonomys swinderianus; assembly: GCA_004025085.1. NCBI lineage: Eukaryota > Metazoa > Chordata > Mammalia > Rodentia > Thryonomyidae > Thryonomys > Thryonomys swinderianus. The sequence goes on along the minus strand of PVIC010007799.1, from coordinate 35,706 downwards.
TGATTCTGGAGTCTGCCTGGCAAGTGCAAGGTCCCAAGTTCAATCCCCAGTGCCACATACCATAATGCTGGGCATGTTGGCTCATGCCTATAATCCCAGTACTCAGAAGGTGGAGGCAGGAGGATTCCTGTGAGTTCAAGGCTAGGGTGGGCTACATAGTACAGAGCCAGTCTGACCTACAAAGCGAGACCCTGTCTCAAAAAAAAAAAAAAGCAAACTTTGGTTTTCACTGTGATACGAAATTTAACCAAAGTCTTCGAAATTTTTATGAATTCTTGCTGGTATGACATTAAAACTTCATAAAACTAACCTAGAGTATGATGTTGGATAAACTTCTTTGTAGAAAATTATTTTGACTAGTATTTCTGTCAATTTATACGGGATTTAGCAATTCAGAGAACTTTGAAGTACTCCCTTTGATTCTGTGTGGTAGGAAAACCAAGTTTTAGTGTTTTTGTTTTAGAGATGTGGATACATAGACCTACGGAAATGATGTTACTGCTCTAGAAAATAAGTGCCAGAGTTGGAACTGGCTTCCAAAGTTGTTTTAATTCCACACGTATTACTACATCTATCCTTTCCACTAAATCATGGTTGAAATTACAACTGTACAGCCCTCTGAACTACTTGAGAATTATTAATTCATTCAAGGAATAAATGGCTTCTTTAAGTCCAGTGCACAGATTCTTCAAGAGAACCTCATCATTGTGACCCAACACTGAATCTTCAGAGAGTTGGATGCAGTTGAGCATGAACTAGGGTTTAATTATTTTTATTGAAAGGAAAAAAAATTGGGTGATTACTTCTTTTGTCTGTCTTTGGAGAAGATTACTTTTGATTCCATTTCAAAGAGAAAGTATGCATTGCACAGCTCAATTTAATAGACTTGTGTGAAGTAAGTCAGTATGGTGCACTCCGTGTTGTGATTATGGACCTCCAAATACTTAGTTTTTCTTTGAAATACTAATGTAGAGAATCAGTACACTCAGTTCAATAGTTCAGCTTGTCATCTGTGAAAGGAACAAACTGTAATATGATAACGTTTAAGGATTATCACAGTTCTGAATTTAACTTTCTGTTCTTAAGGGAATGATTTCTTCATAACTGAATAAAATAAAACTCCTGTCCGCCTGATATTTAGGATTCACAAAGAGACTGACCAAACAATTAGATCAAACAATTATCAAACAAATAATCCTACCAGTTATCAAATGTTTAGAAAATAAACTATTCCTAAAATCTTAAATTTCTATCTTTTATATTGGTTTGATTATTTAAATCATTTCATGTTTACTGAAAATAATGGTTAAGTTTTCTGTATATTGTTTTAAATGCTGTTAGGATTTGTTTTAATCAGATATGTTGAGAAATGCAAACACAAATTGAAAGTCACGAAGGAGAAAGTTAGACTCACACATCTCTGGAAGCTGGATGTGTGAAGAATCATCAGTGTCCAACACAAGGCAGAAGAAACAAAATGTGGCCAACTAGCTTTACTGTCATTTCTGCAGGAAGAGTGGGGCAAGGCAGGATCAGCTCCTTTAGGATTGTTAGTGAGGATAATTTCAGTGGGCTTCAGAGCACAGGGCCTGGCTGTCCCTAGTGGCCCTGTACCTGGCCCTGGGTTGATAAGGTGAGACTATGTTGACTTGACATATATTAGAACTAGACAAAGGGGATGTGGTATGTAGATGATTAGGTAGTTTAGGTATAAAAATCACACTACTGGAAGGTGTTGCTTTCTCTAGGAGGTTGCTAATCCCCAAAAGGGTAGTTCATCCCCAATCAGCAGGACATCAGATGCCAGAGCATTAATAGTACTGCAGATAAGGAAACATAAATCTTGCATGTATGAGTTAGGTTCTGTTGAGGTAGTGATTGTTGAGGTAGTGATTTGGGGGTGAGGGATATTTATGTCCTACAGCAGTGAATCAGTAGTACCACTGACCTCATCCCATATTTTTAGCAAATAAGCTTATGATTTAGAAGCTACTAGAAGTAAAAAATGAATGTAGGTCATAGCCACTATTGTCTTAAGAGGTTACAAGGAGTACAGAAGACATTTATCCTAATGATCACAGATAATGTGATGAATGCTGTGAGATTAAAGGATCTATAATTCCAGGGGTAAATAAATAGACTAAAAGAATATAAATTGTAGACCTGAATCCACACAGGTATGAAATCATGATATATGATAAAAATGGCTTTTCAGATCTGGAAGGAAAAAGTGTACTATTTAACAAATCCCTGTGGAACTAGTGTTTAGCCATATGGAGGAAATTTTAAATAGAATCCCTACCTCACACCATATTCAGTCAATTCCAGTGGAATATAATTGTTAAATATGAAAAGTTTTAAAACTTTGAAAGATATCTTCTTTAAAAAGTATGATCTTGGGGATAGGTGGTATTTTCTGAAGAAGAACACAACAACCAAACAAAGATAACCACAAAGAAAGTGTCAATAATTCAACCTCAGCAAAATCAAAAGTTTTACATCCAAGAAGCCTTAAGAATTTTATGGCTTAGTACCACCCCAATGAGGGAAAAACCAGTCTTGGTGCTCTTAGTTCTGTAGGTTCTAGTCAGCTCAGTGATAGGTTTTAAGAGAAGATTGTTAAGTGCTGTTACCACGCATCCTGTTGTCTCTGGGAGGCTCAGGGTCCCCCCAGCCCCAGGGAAATGCATCCAGAGGAGGTGGCTGTCTGTGCATTCACAGGTGGATCATGGCTTATAATACAGTGCCTGGTAAGATATAACCATTCCATAGATAATTTGGATCCATGAACAAATAGATGTTGAGCTGCAGGTTATTGTTTTATTTAGCTCAAAACAACAGTTCCGTTTTAATTTAAGGTAATAAATATGTAAAGTGGTTTCAGATGTCTTTCATTTCATGTATTTACCACACCCTTGCACCCACACATTGCTTATAGAAATCCTCTTACTGGGCCATGGCTGTAGCTGTGCATTTTTGTTACATTCTGTTACTTGCCACTGGAATTGTTTCTGTAGAAACAGTTCACCAGCACCAGCACCACACACACTGATTTTATTTTTACCAGGTTTTAAATAAAGGAAAATAACAGCACTGGCTATCATGGCTTTTGTAACTCACTTTCTTAAACTTTTCAAAGTGAACAAACATTAGATCCTCAGAACAGGGATAAAAGTGTGGAGATCAGACTGAGATGACGGGCAGGAGAGGTCCAGGCATGATTCTTCTGGACTTGAGTCTCTGAGCTTGTGTGTTTTGTGTGAGTCAAAAGAGAAATTCAGGGCCGGAGGGTTAGCTCAGTGGTTCCGGCGCCTGCCTCGCAAGCATAAGGACCTGAGTTCGATCCCCGGTTACCACATATAATGCTGGGCGTGGTGGTTCACGCCTGTAATCCCAGCACTCGGGAGGCAGAGACAGGAGGATTGCTGAGTTCGCGGTGGCTTGCCTGGGCACCATAGTGAGCTCAGGGCCAGCCTGAACTACAAAGCAAGACCCTGTCCCCAAAAAGCAAAAAAAAAAAAAAAAGAGAGAGAGAGAAATTCATTGTCAGAAACACAGGTTTTATTTCTTTAACTGTACAAGCTTACATACAACTGTAGCTGTCAGAAATCACTACTTGGTCATAAGCATTTATTTTGCCAATTACCAAGACTTATTCCATAGTTAAAGTCTTTTCTGCATTTGAAAATTCCTAGACTTTTGATTTCTGTTGTTAAATGTATGTTTGGAGAACGATATAATTTGGTTTGTAAGTGTTCTTACTTTAAATATTTTTTAAAAGCCTTAAATGCCTCCATACCATGCAATTATAATGAACTAAAAAGATACTGGCATTCTAGCTTGCTAATGAAAAAAATTAAATATTTGGTATTTTGGTGGTAATCATGAAATTTTCTGAATCTCTCAAATCCCCACTTCTAATTAAATGCTCTGTCACTGAGAAGCCATCTACATGTAAAATGTCAGCAGCTGTTGTCTTACTTCTGCCACCAACAGGGTGATTTTGGGCAACAATTTTCCAACTCATTAAAATCTTTTCAAAATAATATTGAAGAATTCAGTCATTTCAGGAACTTTTAAAGAACTGAGAATATTTTGATAATCATCATATTACTTAGGATTTTTGTCAATGAAGCAGTACTGAACCAATTTCTTTCTACATAGGATCTGTTAATTGGCAGGTAGCAGATAGATGCGGCCATGAGGTAGATACCTGGCCCATGTTTGTGGAGAACTGTCACTCGAGCAGAGCTGTGTTGAGATTGAGATGCTGGGTGACTCTCAGTTCTGAATAGCTGCATTGTCCAGGTTGGGGTGTGCAGTTAAACAGAACCTGAAATCACCTCCTCTCCTTTCCGTTTTTCCCTTCTGAGAGATTAAAGTCAGGGTGGCATTCTGTGTGGGAAGAGGAAATGCCACATTGGCTCCTTTTCCATCTTGGCTCCTAAGCATTTCTCGAAACTCCGGCATCTCCTGGACGGATGCTTGGAGGTGCTGCACTTAACTGCACAGAAGAAGCTTTTGGGGAGGAAGCTGAGGCTTTGGGAGTTGGTCAGAGAATGCAGAGGGCCCCAATAGCTCCTGCCCTCTGCACCGGTGGCCCTTCAGGCATGGCATGTTGGGCTCCCAGTTTGCACGTGCCCCTCCTCTGGGCATGTGGTAGCAGGAGTTGCAGTATGTTTAACTCTGAGAGGGAACAGCCTCCCTGTATAAGTACTACATGCTAACCAACTGCTCAACACCCTCCCTGGAAAGCTCTTCTGTGACACTGTGTCACCCTCACTAAATCCTGGGATCTTTCCGTTGCTGACACGATGTGCTCTGGGCAGCCATTTCTGTGGCTCCCATTTGCTCTTGTCCTCCTTCCCTTCAGGTTCCTCAGATCCAGTGACTTGCTGGAGTGTTTGATGAATCCCTAAAATTGCATCCCAGCACAGATGCAATTAAGATGGTGTTCAGTGGGGATCAATGAATGCCTGGAAATCAGTTGTCCTTACTTGTGAAAGTGTGGAATGAGGGATAGAATAAATTGACAATAGCTATGTTAGTAGTGAACAAATAGTGTGAGACAGCAGAGAAAGGGGGCACTGACAGAAGGGGACACAACTCACTAAGTTCCCTTCAAATACTCCAAAGCCAAGCAAAGCTGATTTAAACATAAAGCCTAAAGACATTCAATAAATATAAACTTCTTTAAAAAATGAAAGAGAACCACTGGCTTAGCTTAGCTGTATGTGTGTCACCATTCATATAAAGTTTAAAACAGGAATTGTTAGTAATAGCAGTTACTCTGAATTCATGTGAACTTCATAGCCTCCAGGTACTAGAAAGTAAAGTCTGACAGAATGATAAGGCTTTATTGATAAAACCACCATAATGGGAAATTTTTGTATGGTCATTAATTAATGAAATAAGTAGAAATAAATATGAGTAGGATTAAAGAGAACTTTCACAGTACAATTAGTCTCAGCTGCGTGGAGATATCCAAGATAGCTAGATAGATCTTTGAATTTAGCAATTAAAAAGTACGTATGATTGTAAAAGCATATAGACTACAAAATTGACCAATTTGATCCTTTGTTTCTACCAATGCCCATGATTTGTAACTACAAACTTTCTGTGACTTTGATGAAATAAAAGAAGAATGACAAAAATACAGCAAAAATAACACAAATGTTTTGTGGGAAAAATATGATGAGATATTTATATTAAAGAGAAAAATTTTGACCTATGTGGTGTATTCAAAAAATTAGGGGAAAGAATAGCAGAATTACATGGAAGTTAATTTTAAAGAAACTAGTAAAACTAAAAGGATGCAGGACTATATTAGAAAGTAAATAAGGAAAAAATAAAAGAAAACCAAACAACATTCTAATAAAAATAGCTAGTCAAATTTGACCAAGGAACATATACTAGAGGTAGAAAAGGGAACAACTACAAAAATAATATAATTTAGGGCTGGAGATATAGCTCAGTGGTTCTGGTGCCTGCCCAGCAAGTGCAAGATCCCTGGTAACCACATAAAATGAGGCATGGTAACTCACACCTGCCAGCAATCAGTACCATATACCACAGTGCTGAGCGTGTTGGCTCACGTCCCTAATCCCAGCATTTAGGAGGCAGAGGCAGGAGGATTGCTGAGTTCGAGGCTTACCTGGGCTACATAGAGAGCCTCAGGGCCAATCTGAACTATAAAGTGAGACCCTGTCTCAGAAAAAAAAATAATAATACAGTTTTAAAAGTAGCAATGTATAGTGTGATTTTTTTTTTTTTGAGACAGGGTCTCGCTTGTAGTTTGGGCTGGCTCTGAGCTCACTATGTAGCCCAGGCAAGCTTCGAATCCTCCTGTCTCTGCCTCCCAAGTGCTGGGATTACAGGCGTGAGCCACCACGCCCAGCTAGTGTGAATAAATTTATAGATGTAAAGGGTCATTCTTAATTTTATTAGACTTTCAAATAAAAATAAACTTTATATTTTCCAACCTCTCCCATAACAAGAAAACTCTCTAATTTCTGTAATTTATCTTATGTAACTTTGATCACAAAACCAGATAAGGTCAGTACAGTAAAAGCAAAATTAGAGGCCATCTTAGAGGATAAATAGAAATCGTAAATAAAACATCAGCAAATGAAATCTAAGAATCCAGGGGAAAATAACATTTATGGAGGGAGTTTATACATGTATGTAGAGAGAGGCAGACAGACACCAGACAGGTCCCAACAAGATCATTCTACAAATACCTGAGCCATACCTAGAACTATGAAGAATGATGAAGATGGTGTGAGAAACTGTCATGTCTGAGTGAACAGTATGAAGGAAAGAAGACAACTATTTATTATAGATGGGACCCTAGGACAAAAAAAGAAAAACAGTAATAGGTAAAATCAAATCTAAATGAAGTTGACTTCATAGCATTGTTTTAATACTGGTTTTTTTTATTATACCCAATACTAATATATTAACAAGGGGGAAATTGGGTGTGGAAGATATGGGAATTCTGTATTATCTTTGTAAGTTTTTATAAACCCAGAACTGCTTTTATTAAAATGATAATTCAGGGAAAATCATCAGATAAACAATAAATGCATTAAAACAACAAAATTATAAAATGAAATTTAAAATAATGAAGGAAATAATAAAAGCATTAAAAATGTTATTAATGCATTAAAGTTAAAGACAGTAGAGTAAATGAAGTATCCTGACTTGTTCTGCAAAATCTACCTGAGCCACACTGAGAGGATTAATATAAGACATAAGTCCATGAGGACAACAAAGGCAGGAGAAAGATAGTAGCAACCAGTGTACAGAAGCTGGGAGACAGTGACCATGGTGGCGAACAGGCAGACTTGGACACGAACTCCTATGTGAGTGCTCACAAAAGCCAAGAAGCAAGCTACCTACATCATTGCAGGTCTCTCAAGTGCTAGGAAATGGCCCACGAGGGGTGACTGGTTGAGGCCAGGGAAAGGCTAAAAGCAGAAGAGTGGAAGTTGAGCAAGAGAGCTCTGCTGGCCTCACTCCAGAAGGTGGAGAAAGTCAATGCAGAATTGGTGGCCCAGAGTCTCCAATGCACAGCTAAGTGCAGAGACACTGCCTTGAAATCAAAGGAAGGAGAGGAAAAGGTATGTTCCTAGAATTTGAGCTCCAGATAATTGACCCGAAGTATTTACCTCTATGTTCTTTGAGAATATAGTGGATCTCAACAGAACCTGGCTTACTAGGGAAGAAGGTCCTTTCAGTCCTGAGCAAATGGACCCATCCAGGACTTGGGGGGAAAGGAGTCCAGAATAGAGATCAGACATCCAGGTCAAGATGACATGTGGAGATATGAGGATATTGCTGGTATTCAGATCTGCTCAGTGTTGGCCTGGTCAAGATTAAGGGAGTGAGGGAGACAGAAGCCCTCTGTGTGCCAGGACTGTGAATTGAAAGGAACCATACTTAAGGAGCATCATACCTGGGATTAGGTAAAACACTTCAGAATGGAGGCATGATTCTGTACTAACAGCCATAGAAACTGGCACGCAGCTGTCCACAGCCACTGACTCCCTGGTGTCACTGCTCAGGGTCTCATCCACTCTACAGCTCAACACACCATTCACAGACACTGTTACTTCAGCTCTAGCTTCTTGCCCTTTGAGTTTGAAGAATCAAACTAATCTGACCTTTCTTCACCCACCTGCTTTTTAGTCCTTTCAAAGCCCTAGCCATTTCACATTTTTAAATCTTAACAAGTGAAGATATACATGTTGAGCATGGATAATTTGTATCAAAGACATATGCTGTGGGAAAGAGGGATTGTGTTTCCAGAGTTAACACATGCGTCTCTCTCCTCAGACAATAGCGAGTGCCTGGTAGATGACTGTAGCATTATCGCTGGCGGGAACCTTACCGGCTGGCACCCAGATTCTGCTGCTGTGTTATGGAGAAGAATCTTGGGGATCCTTGGAGACGTGAACAACATCCAGTCGCCCAAGATCCATGCCAAAGTGTTTGGCTATCTCTATGAGCTCTGGTACAAACTAGCCAAGGTATTTCTTTTCATTTCATCTAAATACGGGGTTGCAGTTAACTATGAAACATATTGTGGAACACAGGTCAAACAAAGTACATTTGATTATTGAAGAGTAAATCATGATATTTATAGTTTGAATATTTCATAAGAATTATTTCATTTTGTACAAAAGTAGCATATGAGTGTAGGACACTAAAAGAGGGAGTTACATAATTTGATTTATTTTTTAAGGTGATATTGGTAATCAGTATTGCGGCAAACATTGTGAACACATTTTTTTTTTTTGGAGACAGGGTCTCGCTTTGTATTTCAGGCTGGCTCTGAGCTCACTATGTAGCCCAGGCAAGCCTCGAACTCAGCAATCCTCCTGTCTCTGCCTCCCGAGTGCTGGGATAACAGGCGTGAGCCACCATGCCCAGCACTGTGGTATGTGGTATCGATTGCCGGTGGGCATGAGTCTCCACGCCCAGCATTGTATGTGTTTACCGGGATCGAACCCAGGACCTTGCACTTGTGAAGCAGGCACAGGAAATACTGAGCTAAATCTCCGGCCTTGTGAACACTTCTTTAAAGTGATACCTGTTTTATAGTACAAAGTTTGCAAAATACAAATAAAAAAGTTTACATCACCATCCATAAAAATAGCCAATGCTAACATTTAATCCTATTTTTATTGAAAAAGATATTTTTACCAAGGTAAGAATCACAGAACAAATGAGATTTAATTTTGGTTCTGCTTTTTGTGCTAAACATACATTTTCACTATGTTTTAGTATATGTGCTGCTGAAGCAAGTAGATTCCCTACATTTTAAAATCTTTTCAAAAGGATGGTTCATATTTGCACAGTGTCTTACTAAGTCGTTCCTGATCACGTGACTTTCAAGACTTCTAGACACTAATATCCAAAAAAATAATAACTCAGGTTTATATTTAAATCTAAATCCATACAGGAAGTCAGATACCCAATTCAGAAGGACAGGAGAACTCACAGTTAAAGAAAAGCTTGTGCAAATACTATAGATTTTCACTCAAGTTGTAGCAGCTTACTTGGCTGTGGAAGATAATATTGAAATATACCTGAGATAAGCAGAGTGCCCTCTTTCCTGAAGTTCCTCTCTCTGTGCCTTAGATCCGGGATAATCTAGCTGTAAGCCTGGATAACCAGTCCTCTCCGTCTCCTCCCGTCTTGATCCCACCACTCAGAATGTTTGCATCATGGTTATTTAAGGCAAGTGGATATGTGTTTATTCCTTGATTGCAATTTCCTCTTCCTTTGAGAAATTGAGTTTTGAAAAGGTAATTGCCCAAGACTGTATGTTTTGAAGACAGGCTGGGTCTTAGTTTAGCCACTGTATCCCACATCTCCATAAACAACTCTTCTGGAAAACCGAGAAATAAATGAAATGTTGAAATGTTCTGCATCTGGATTTGATTTAACTGTAAACATCATCTCCTCGGCAGGCGACAACACTGCCAAATGAGTATAAGGAGGGCAAGCTGCAAGCCTACAGGCTGATCTGTGCCATGATGACCAGACGCCAGGATGTCCTGCCAAACTCCGACTTCCTGGTACACTTCTACCTCGCAATGCACCTGGGATTAACCAGCGAGGACCAGGTATTCCATGACTCCCTATTGTATTGCCTGCTGATAGAGAACTGCATACCCCACTCTGCAGATGTTGGGGTTTAGGAAAATATTCAGAAATTTTAATATCTCAGTAGTTTTAGTTCTTTTACACACAAAAACCACACTGATCTTTTAAAACTTCAATTCAGGTCTCACCACATCCCTGCTTATTCACTGCACTAACTTCACATTATGCTAATTAGAGATTATTCTCCTGCCTAAGTGATATTGTCAACTTCAAGTCATCATCCCAACCAATCTATTATTGAAGAATATGACTCTAGACATTTAAAATGGAAATTGTTTTAGTAGTGAATATACAAATAAGGTAGTGCTCTTGACATTTCTTGATGAATAATTAATTTCTTCCAAAGAAATTAAAGTTAAGTTTTTATTAAGTAGGAAGAAAGAGGCCCAAGGTCTTCTAACCATGGTGCCCTCTTTGTAGACTGTGGCCATCTAGCCTTTCAGTTAACCTGGGCTTGAGTAGAGAGGAATTTTCCTGGAACACAAAACATGCAGTATAGGTGACGCATGTAACAAAACCTCCTTTATATTTCTAAAATTTTTAAGCCCAGTTTTAATAATTAAATAAGAAAGCTTACATGACTGCTTCATGGCAATAAATGGCTGTCTTCACAAGCATGAACATGTAGATAAGTTGAAATGCTGTTACTGGTAGTTGCTCAGTTTTACTTGTCAAATCCCGTAAGAGCATATAACCTCTGTTACAGTGGGTTTTGATTCCAGTGACTGTATTTGAGGATGGGAGATATAGTTTTCACCTACCCAGTCCAGGGTGGAACTGTGTAATTGAGTCATGAAAAGTATCCTAAAAATCATGTAATGATGTTAACAGTTTATGATTTTGTGACACCATATTACTAGCTGTTCCAGGCTTCCTGTGGCCTCTCCATGCCTGATTTGGGGATAGGGTGTGGCAGCCCCTGGTCTTCCTCCCTTGGGTTGTCCCCTGGCATGTGTGATAGGAGGGATACATGCAGGGACTTCTGACCCAGCATGAGACACAAATAGGCAGTGTTGTGATTGGTTTAACAGAGATCATTCTGAACTCATGGAGAGGTTGAATTTGAAAAAGTGGTAGTGAACTGGGATTTGGGCTGGAGACAGATTAATTAGGATGTGGTTAATCTAATATAGATTTTAATTATGGTAAGAACTAAGATGGTAGCATTGGAAATGGGAAGAAAGGAAAAGATGTAAGAAATTGTAGGCCATTTCATTTTATCACTAGACCTTGACCAACTAGAGATAATGGAATAATTTCAGGATTTACTCATTAAATTGCTCATACTTACCAATGAACTTGGATCATTTGTTAACTAATTGTTAGCTGTCTTCCTGTATTTCTTCTTTTGTATGCAGAATGCAGATACCCAGACATTTTAATGCCCCCAAGGTAGATGTAAGAGCTCATTCTACTAATTAACTTTTTAGTTTCTTCTGAATGTACCTGAATCATCCCAAACCCTTGGCCTATATGTGAAGGCTTTTAGTATATTCTCTGATAGATCTTTGAGCTTTAAGCCCAGAGCTTTTATCTGAGTCCTAGCCATGCTGTCTCAGGGAGCCAGCTTTACCATGCTCACCCTGAATTTAGCAGCACATGGAGGACACTGTCCAATGAGTGGCCATAGCTCTAGAGCCTTGCTGTCTTCTTAGTGATCATAGAATTAGGGACATGAGGCAAAATTGTTCCTACTTCCTGCTGAACTATTGTATATCCATCCCTACAGATGGAGGTGTCTCTTCCAGAATGATGCAACTCAGGTGTGCATAAGATTATGGAGCATAAAAAGGAAAGAGAGAGAGAACTTCACAGAGCCTTTGTGGGTGAAAGGTTTATGTGGTGCTCCACTTTAAAGTAGTGTTTTGCTAAGGTTTTCAAGGAGAAAAATTGAACATAATAATCAACTGTAGGATCTTCTCATTGATAAAGCAAAATTTGATAGTATTTCTTAGAATGAGTTTTCTATAAAGCTACATAAAACTGTATGATAAAATATCCTTTTATTTTGAGGTAATTGAGCATGAAAAATGAAATAGTAAAATGAGTTTAAATGGATGTATTATAGTATTTAAGAACCCAAAACTGATTTTATGCATGTAAAAAATTTATGATTAGAAATAGGAATTTTTGAACTTTACACTTAGAATGGTTTTCATATTTAATGAGTATCATGTTTTCAGTTAAGTGAAAACTTAGTGGTCTTTTACATTTTGTTGTAAAAATACATAAATCGTGAAAGTCAATCCAGTGTTCACAGTAGTCCCAGCTTCCAGACGCTGAGAAAAAGATGGGATATCATAAATCTTTGTTTTTTGTTTTTTGTTTTTTGTTTTTTGAGACAGGGACTTGCTTTGTAGTTCAGGCTGGCTCTGAGCTCACTATGTAGCCCAGGCAAGCCTCGAACTCAGCAATCCGCCTGTCTCTGCCTCCCGACTGCTGGAATTACAGGCGTGAGCCACCACGCCCAGCATAAATCTTTGTTTTATAATCAACTTATTATTTAGGTCACTGGAAGCCTATATTTTATGTGGGTTTAATAGAACTGATGGCTTTAACAATTATTAGTATATATTTTAGAAGCTAACTGTCTGCCGAGCAGAATTACTCTAAATAAACTTTATTCATTTGCCAGAAGAAAATTATGCAGATCTTATAATGAAAGAAACTTTTCTCATTTAAGTAAAGAAATGTCTTTAGTTAATTAGTTTAACTTTGATCTACATGTCTAAGTGGATCCTGGCGGTTGTTTCAGAACTTATATATACTTCTGGAAACACATGTTATATTCATTATTCAAAGAAAAGAAAGCATTTACTGTAGGGGATACAATTAAATTCAATTTTTTAAATAGGCAAACTGTGTACCTGTGGCTGGTGCCTTTGCAGGGGTTGTTTCCACTTTGTGAGTTCTCAAAAGAGTCTCACTTAGATGTATGCTGGCATTAATAGATTTGCTTTGCAGAGTGAATCTTATAAAGAGCTTCCTTTGTTTTTCCAATAAGAAAAATAACAGTAGTTCATAATTTAAAAACCAACATTTACTAGCGTTGTCTTATAAATAAAATCCAAGATGTATTTTCTCCTGTTGCCTCTGGGTGGCAAACTTGACTGTCTGACTCAGCCCTGTGATTTAAAAGGGCAGCAGAACCCAGGACTCTTCTTGGCCTTCATGGTATGAGTGCCTAGTGGACTTACAAAATGCTTTCGTAGATCTGAGAGTGTTAAAATGGTGTCAATAGTGACCCATAACCTGTTGAATAATAAATAAGATCTATGATGTTAATAATCTCTTCAAACATAGTAGTGCTTATTGTAATAGAAGACTTTTAAGTTTAAAAAAGTATCTCACAAGTTGTTGTGTGACACAGACCCATAAATTCATAGCTTCTTCTCATACAGTAGCAAATTCATTATGTAACAAAGTCATTTCCGTCCCCAAAATAACACTTATACCATTATCCAAGCTTCAAATTGAACTTTCCAAAACAACTGCTTTTTGCATGACTTTTACCAGTTTAACTATCTCAACAATGAAATCATTTAAAAAGTAACATAACGAACTTATCAAGTAGTATTTCCCACAACATAAATATGGGTTTGTAGTTTATTAGTAAGAAGGAAAACAAGCTTTGAAGTGGCTTTATTTTTTCCTTCAATGAATTTTTTAAAAAAAATCAATCCTGTTACTGGTTTATAAAATGGGATCATAAATACTTTCAAAATATCTATAAGCTGTGAAGCAGATTCCGAGTGACTTAGAGGACTGCCCAGCCCCGCCTGCCTGTCTGCAAGGGTCTTCCTGTTCACTTGCTTTGTTTAGCCACACTGTACCTGGAGAGCAGGGGCGGATGAAGCCGTCCCTTTCCCCAGCATCTGCAGTGCGAAACTGTGCAGGGGACTGTGAGCTATTGTCCATTGATTCTTCTCTGTAGCTCAGTTAGATAAGTATCATCATCCATTTTCAAAAAATACACAGACCTTTCCTCAAGTGCTACACCCCCACAAGGCTGTCAGAACTCACATGCAGACCTGTCTTGCTCCCTGGCTAGGTTTCTTGCTTTGGTTCTTGTCTCACTTGCTGACACACTGTCCCTGCCTTTCCACCTCCTGTGGCTTTGACTCACCTGGGCTCTGGCCTCCATCCTGCCTTGAAGTCCTCTTCGTTGCACGCCCCCTGCAGACGTCTTCTCTAGAAGCCCTCTCAGCTCTCTTGCTCTTTCGCTTCTGAAGCTGTTCTTCTAATGTATAAACAGCCTTTTCACCTCACTTCTCCCCCAAAATATTTTGACATGAAAGGAGCTATGATTTGGATTTATTCAAAACAGTTCCTATTAATTTCATGATTATTTAAAACATATGGAAAGATCAATATGTGTGAAATGGAAGAGGACAGTTGTGGAAAGGAATTTTATTTTCATGTTTTTAAGAACATATATCAAAGACTGGAAAGTTTTCTTTTCTTAAAATAAGTAAGCTATTTTTTAACAATGACTTACAGATTTAATGTCTTAATATAATTTGTCTGTTGCACATCAAAGTTAAATTCTCTTTTAAATGCAAAGCTTACATTAATGCAAAATAATTTTTCAGATTTGCAAATAGAAATTTCAGGAAATATGGATCATTGTCATTTACACCTATACTGTTTCATTATCGAATTTTAAAATGTACTGAAAAAAGCCTGAGGCTGCTCTCAGATGGAGAAGCGTGTGTTGCCTGCCCCGAGTGACCCTGGAGCTACAGATTTGAGCAACTGCAGCATCACCTTGTGACTGAGAATAACGGAGAGACCTCAACGAGGTGCAGTTGCTGAGAGATAACAGAGAGACCTCAATGAGGTGCAGTTGCTGAGAGAATGGGCCTCCCGCCAGCCTGAGCAGAGTCTTCTACTACTTAGCTACGTTTTCAGGTCCCCAGGGCTGGGCTCCTTCCTGTGAAGTGAGGATAATTACAGCGCCCACCTAGAGGGCTGTTTGACAACTGGAAGTGAGGAAAACATGCCCTGCCTGGCATGTGGACCCAACAGCCCCTTGTAAGCGTGAGCTTTGTGCTAACACTGAGGTGGCTACACCTCCCATAGCCTCATGCATTCTGTTTTCTGATGTCTGAAAATATTAAGCTTTCCCCTTCCTATCTGTTGTCTTACTTTTTAAACATAACAGTGTGAATAAAAACTTAAAGGCATAGTGGAATTTCAGGATCCATGGAGAAATATCAGGGCCCTGCACTAAGACATAAATAAGAAGTCTTTTGCCTATGTCTGATTGTGGTGCTCATGCCCCTCTCTAGTGTGTCTGGACCACTGCTTCACACTCATTCACATAGGGACACACTGAGAAGCCTGAGCCTTGCTTAGCGCATGCCTCATACCTAGATTGGCATTGAACATGGGCACCAGTGTGGCAACTGAATGTAGATGTGAGGAGGAGAAACAGCACATGGGAGCTGGCCCTCCTTCTACCAAGATTCTGCTCAGCTCCCATCATTACCAACCACTGAGCCCATGGCGGGCCCTCTGCCATAGCCCCTGCCTTCTGTTGAGGCTGGGAGTTTCTCCTTACTCCCTCTTCCTTGCTTTCAGAAAGCCATGCCTGGTCCTCTTGCCACCTCCTGAATCCTACAAGCCATGACATGCTACTACTTCTATAAATTCCTTCCCAGTCATCTCGAGTGCAGTCTGCTGTCTGCAAGCTAGGGGTGGCTTAGCTCTGTGCACTCTACAAGGTGACTGTGGCAATGTGTGGCCAGTGCCAGTTTGTCCCTGTGTTTTAGTTTAACTCACTTTTTCTTGATTTTGGTAACTTGTTTTGTAGCCAAGAACCTTTAACTTACTTCAGCAACATTTTACTTTCATTTAACTCCATATTTTAATGAACCTTTTGGCATCCCCATGTTAAGAAAATAATTATAAGCTGTATGTATAGCATAATATCCTAGAAGTCAAAATAGGTCATGATTTTCTTAACGGATGTTACAGCTCCTCTCATGAGGCATATGATGGAATAATATAATAATAAACAATCGTTTGTAAAAAGATCCCATGGGCCCCTCAGTCAGCGTAAGACTTGCCGTGAGCCATGAGAGCAAGGTGCAGGGTGATCCTAGAAAATTGCCTGTCCCCAACTCTCTTAATAACCCCGACAGCCCAGATCATGCAGGGATGTGTAATCATTGCATCACCTCTTCCCTGACAGCAATCCTTTGTTGAAAATTTAAACTTACAACTAGAACCATATATGTTAGATACATACACATTTCTAATATATATATGAGCCTTAGATATATTAGAGGCTAAACAGACAGATATTCAGAAAAAGCATTAAGATGGTAAATTTGAGACCTTGTTCATCTCATATCCAGAGAAATATTTTCAATACCTGCCTCTAAAGTGCTCATTTTGTACTGTGATTTTGTACTAAAGTTTCAATTCATGGGCTATCCTAGCAGGATAAAGTACATATTTATCACTTTAAAAGTTTGATGAATTTTCTCTAAGCAATAATCTTTATGAATTAGTAAGGGGCCTTTAGAAGGTTAACTATGTAAAACCTTCATTTTGAAAGATCTTACTAAAACACTGTAGGCTTGAACAATCTAGGAAAAAAGAACTATTTCTGAGTCATATTTCTAAGATACTTAGAACGTATTGTTCAAGGTTTCCAAATATAATATGACCTCAAAATAAGTTGTGACCTTTATGGAAGGAAGCCTCATGAGAACTCTAACTGTGGTGCACTAGACTGAGCTTTGTTACTCCCTGACCACATTGGTGAGAAAGGAGTTAGACTAGAGAACTTCTAAAACCCATAGTATTCTTGGGTCCACTGGTTTACTTTTAGGTGCTGTATTACTGGGGCCATATCACTCTTTCCTAAAGGTACAATAATCTTTCCATGTTGCAAATTTTTACCCAGGATGGTAAAGAGTCCAAGGGTCTGACACACATGGTTAAATATCTGTAAGGTCTTGCACAAGGAACCAAAAAGGTGGTACATGTATTGTGAAAATTGAACTGTGGTGAATCCCCTTCTAGCTAGGTTGGTTTGAAAGCAGCTCACAGAGAAGGTGGGATTTAACAGGACCTTCAAGGACAGATAGGATGTAGATAGGACAAAAAGTGGTCCTCTAAGATAGAGGATTCTGTAGGCCACGTGCAAGCAGCAGTGACTAGAGTGATTCAAGGTTAGTGCACGTTCATGTGTGGAAGTACTATGTGAACCTGAACCCAAGCAGCATTGTAGAACTTCCTGTTCATGCCATGGATATTGGGACTTTACAGGTTCTGGGCATGACACTGGGCATGGCCAAAAAGCACCTTAAGCTTTAGCCATAGTGATTATGTGGATAAATTATAGTCATGAGAGGATGACCACAAGAACAGAAGGCAATTGTGGTAAAAGCCCCAGGGCAAGTGAGTAAGGGCTGACAAGGACTGAGGTATAGGGAAGTTTGAAGTGCATATGTATACAAGTGCATTAGATGTACATACTCATATTTTGTGCATATATGTTTGTATGTGTGTGAACTTTTCGGGGCAAGTACACACAATGCTGAATGGAAAGGGCTGAGAATCAGGTGGAAGCTCCTGGTACAACTGGCCTTATCTCCCCAGGTCAGTTTAACTGGGCAGGGAGATGGGCTGAGAAACAGAAAGAGTGCTGGAACAGTGGGCCAAAGGAGACTGTGTCTCTGAGACCCCGCTCTACCTTGGACATCATAGCACTGGACAGGCAAGCAGGTGTGTTGGCAGATCTGCAGAGGGCTGTCCCCAAAGATCTCTTGCCTATTAGCAATTTGAAATGTGTGTGAAAGATTTCCAGGGCTGTTTTCTGTCTGCTTAAGAGAGCATATTTCTTAACCCTGTTGAAATTTTAAACAGTTGGTGTGCAAACTAAATTATTTAGAGTTTTTAAAATAGAATTTCTAAAGGTCTCTGGAATTTGATGTTTTTGTTAACCCGTTTTGTTAGTGTTTTCCAAAGTAATTTGACAGTTAAAGACAAGCTCTTTTAGCTTTCTAAAAATACAGTTTTGCCAGTTTAAATTCACTTGATTCAAATTGAGATTTTATTGACTGTAAGGGTTTTCTGCATCACTAAACAAAACTTTTAACTTTGGCTTGATAGAAGAATAATATTTGCAAGGATAAAATTAGTATATATCAACCCTGACATCTATTCCTAATAATGAGAAGCTATCATATCATCAATGTTAACACTATCAAGGAACAGCTGGTGATTTCTGAGTGTTTCCATGTTTTTAGGGAATATATGAGCCATGTATTAGTCAAGTTGTGTCAGAGAGTCTCTTTATAACTTGGTCCAGCTCTCAGTGATGATGCAGACCTCAGATCTATAATCACACCAAAACGATAAACTGGAGGTTTTTCCTTTCTTTTCTTTACTGTAAAACCAGTAATTATTTTCATTAAGCTGCAGACCCAGCCCACTCTCACCTCAACAAGGAAAGTAAAAATATGTAGAAGGTAGCAGATGGCAGATGTTTTGGTTATGAGGTTTAACATGTGTGCAGTGAACTTGTTTCACAGCTTTAAATGCATAAGACAATAGCATGGGAGCCTAGTGCTAGGAAGGTGTCTACCTGACAGGCCAGAAGCTAGAGTTCTGTTCGATTTCCCTTGTTCGAGTTAAAAGTGTAAAGAATTTTCTTGAAATAAGTGCTATCAGTAAAGAATATAAATTAGGTGTACTTAAACATAAATCTTCCATATATTCAATAAGACATGCTACATGAAATAAAGGAAAGCATAAAATACACAATATAGTAGCAACTCTGTATAGGTGGGAAGTGAAAGTTGCTTATCCTAAACATTACCATCTGTTGAGGGTGCAAGTAGTTTTTTTTAGGAGAGAAAATACTCTTTAGCCCTGAGATCTGTCAGAAGGAGGAGACTCTACTGTGAGCTCTCCCAAGGCCCAAGTCAGAGCCTTCATTAGTGGAGTCACATTTTCCAGACAGAGTAGTTTCCTCAGTAAATTTAATTGATAGAAAATGAAAGGAGAAAAAGAGCTCCCTCTGAGGCTGGCTGGCTCGGATCCACATGGTGCTGCAGGTAAAGAATGTGTGACCAAAGGAGCTATAACTTGTTTCTTTACTGTAGGGACTGAGTTGGCTTCCGTGATCCCCAAACAGTCATGAGGGTGCCCAGGAAACACTGGGTGGTGTCTAGAAATGTATTTCATTGTTGCAGTGGAAAGAAGGAGTGCTCTGGCTT
This sequence comes from Thryonomys swinderianus, assembly GCA_004025085.1. Taxonomy (NCBI): domain Eukaryota; kingdom Metazoa; phylum Chordata; class Mammalia; order Rodentia; family Thryonomyidae; genus Thryonomys; species Thryonomys swinderianus. The sequence continues at coordinate 16,297 of PVIC010007799.1, read as the reverse complement.
CTAGTTAGACATCCTGCACTGCACAGCATCCACAAAGGTGTCTGTACCCAGATCTTCAGCCTGGCCCCACAAGATCCCTGAGCAGGCCAAGAAAGAGCTGAACAGCCCAAGCTCATGACAGCACCGGCTAGAAGGACCAGTACTCTTCATTTAACCAAGGAAATTAAAGCATGGGAAGTTTTTGCCAGGGAGATTAAGGAAAAAAAGGTAAATATTTTAGGTTTAATCATATGAAAATGGTCAATATTTAACTTTTTCAAGAGGTGCTAAAATTCATATGGTTCAACTTGTTAAATGCTGTTTATTTGGAAAAAAAATCAATTTAGGAAGTAAAACATGGAGCAGTCTGATTAATTGTGCTTCAACAGGAAACTGATCAGAGGTGGAAGTTGGCTTTTCAGGGAGCCGATCTGCAGAGTGTTAGTGGCTTGCAGTGACATTAAGTCGGCAGGAGGAAGTGGCCTGAGCCAGGCAGAGAGGCTTGGGTGCTCCAAGAAGCTGGGAGGAGCACGGACTGAAGAGCAGCTTGCCCAGAAGAGCTGGCATTCTGATACAGGCCATTGCTTTCTCTGTCTGAGGCGATGCATTAGGGAGAGATCAGGCTGCTCCACTTCTGAGCCAGGAAACAGGGATTGCAGCCCCCAGGGAGCTCTTCTGGGTATGGCTCTCTTCAGACAGGGCAGGTGACTCCCTGTATGTGCAGCCTCCCTGGTTCAAAAGGGAGCATGTGCTCAAGAGCTCACTTTGCACCCACACCTGCACAGAGTAGCTGTGTCCCCGAGGCAGTGCCCTGCGGCATTTCCTGGTTCAAGCTACCGATCCTTGAGTTGCTTCCCAGCTATTCTCTGTGGCCTAGGGAGTGCCACCAGGGTAGCATTTAATCATATGGACCGAAATAAAATAGGTAGCATGTATTCTTATGACCAAACTGGCCTCAGTGGGCCTTGGAGCACCCTCTGCAGAAGGGGTTCTGTGCTTGTTGAACTGCAAGATCATCTTTCCTCATTTAGAATTCTATGAAGATACTAAGAAAATTTAAGTTCAAGCTAGGCAGAAAGGCATCAAGAGCCAGAGGCTTTGCTTTCAAAGGTGTTTCCAGACCTAAAGTTGTCCTGGGGAAGCTGGGATGCTTTAACTCCTACTTGGAAAGGAATAATTGTTGAAGATAAATCTTAAATCACGTTTGTAGTTTGCAATCCATAAAGGATACATTTAAATACAAGGAAATAGCATCAAGAAAACCATTTTAAATTGCAAGTGTCATGTCTGTGAGAAGGCATTCTCCTTGTGGGGAATAATCTCTTTTTATTGGTTGCTTTCTTTTTAATTCACAACAATAAGTGGTAGCACTGTAATTGCAGATTGTTTGACTATTAATGTTACTTACTGCAATACATTTTAGAGAGAACATTGTTCTCTAAAGAAATAATAAACAACTGTTTCCCTTTTGTTCTTCCATGGGAAAAAAAATACATTCTCTAGTACATATTTGTGGGTGAGAGAATTTTGAGCAGAATCTGTGATCCTCTTAGTAGTGGACATAACAGTAGGTCACCTCCCACCTTCTCTGGGGCTGGGGTCTTGGGGAACATGTTCAGGTAGTCCATTTGCCAAGACCAGCACTGTTATCACTTAGTAGCTTCCTTTCCTGGTCCCCATGGCATTCTGACTGTCTCTGTGTTCGCAAACCAGCCTCATGAATTATGGCTGCTGTCCTATCCCCACGCTTCCTTCTGTTGTAGACCTTCACAGCAGTGAGCATGGTACCTTCAATCCTGCTGGCACTTGAGAACTTTGTCAAATTACTAAAATACTTTGTATGAAATTCTCAGGATGATAGGACTTTCATTTCAGACTTCTTTTCGCTCTGTACTGGGGATTGAACCCACACTGAGGTACATCCTTATCCCTACCCCTTTAAAAAAAATATTTGAGACAGTATTTAAGTTACTGAGGCTGATCTAGAATTGGGTGTCCTCCTGCCTTAGCTTTCCAGAGTGCTGAGATTACAGATGTTTAGTACCATGTCCAACTGAGGCTGTTTTTTAGATAAGTGGATGTTAAATCAACTTATTTCCAGGTAATCTTGTAACATTAAAATTTTAATAAGATTATGATTATAAATGTTTCATTTAGGAAAGAAATAATAATGTGTGCATCTTTGAAATATACCAAACTTTCAGACTTAATCTTTTTTGCCCTATTATAAAGCCCTGTAAGGTACATGTGATTTAAAAAGATACTATGATGAACATTTCAATGAAAACTAAAAATTATTATAGTAAAAGATGCATTGCCATTAACTTCCCCCAAATAATCCCTCTCTCTAAACAAACTTATTCCATGGTTCTTGCCACTTTTTTTTTTTTTTTTTTTTTTTTTTGAGACAGGGTCTCGCTTCGTAGTTCAGGCTGGCTCTGAGCTCACTATGTAGCCCAGGCAAGCCTAGAACTCAGCAATCCTCCTGTCTCTGCCTCCCGAGTGCTGGGATAACAGGCGTGAGCCACCACGTCCGGCACTGTGGCATGCGGTGTTGATTGTTGGTGGGCGTGAGTCTCCACGCCCAGCATTGTATGTGGTTTCCGGGGATCGAACTCAGGACCTTGCACTTGCGAGGCAGGCGCCGGAACCACTGAGCCAACCCTCCGGCCCCTTCTTGCCACTTTTTGAAGCAGGTCTGAAAGTGCTCTTTCCTGAGTGTCTTTTCTTGGCTGCCTTGATGTCCTGCATGGATTGAAAACATTTACAGCAGTTTCTGTCTAATAAAAACATGACCCTGTGTCCTTATGCACCTTATTCACTAGATTTGACACCATCTGATGCCTAGCTCTTCCTCAACAAGGTGACAACTGGTAGTTAACATTTTGAATGGATTCAGAACATTGAGGCAGCCATGACTGTAATAAAATATACTCACAGAACTGCTTTTTGCTTCAGAAAGTGTCAGGGTAAGTATATTGAGGTGATAAGAAGAACTTTGTAAGGGATTAATGGCAATGAGTCTTTTACTGTAATAAATTTTGAAATTTGAAACATTCCTTGTGTTTGTTGATCATACTGCATGTGTTGAACCTTCATTCTCATTTTGAAGATGGTGAAATTGCTGTTCAGAAGGTACAGCATGCATCTGGGGTCAGTTGGCAAGTTGGTACCATCTGTCACTGAAGTCTTATCTTTAAAGCCCTCTTCTTCCTCCTTTATTTCTGCCAGTTTCTGCCTTAAAGTACTTTCATTTAAAGAAGAAAATGTTTTAAGTTGCCCAAATGAATTTCATTATCTATAATTTAGAAGCCAAAAGGTATTACAAGCAGTCCTAGAATGTGAAGCGCGAGCTATCTGCTACTCATTGGAGTTGGATGATCCTAGAGGTTGCCTCTCCTTGCTGGGATGAGACTCTTGAAGGGGCTGTCACTCCTCAGCAGCAGGGTCATGGGGCACAGGTTTGTGCCTATTGCTGCTTGTTAGTGGATCTGCCCTGACTTCTCTCGATAAATAATTTGACAAAGTTGGATTCTCTTGGATTCTTTTCTTATGTTTCAGTCACTCTTGTGACTTCTTTGTGCAAATACAAATTAAGTTACCAAAGGAAAAGAGCTATAATTCTGTTGCCCAAGCAGAAAGGAAATTGTCACCTGTTATAACTGCTCTGTGTTCCACCCAACCCCACCTTCACTGGCAAGAGTCTGCAGTCTCCTGTAACTCAGTGGTGTGGGTTGTCATGATTTTTCTTCACAACCCAGAACTGTGTTGAGAGCTTCACTTTTGCTACTGTGTACATATTTAATGACTTTATGGGAAAACAAACTGGAGCATACGTTTTGTATTTTTCTAGAATGAAAAAGCAGTAATCCAACTCCAAAGCTTATGTATTTTCTAGATGAGAGCACCAAAGGACATGGGAAAGCTCCAATAGAAGCCATCTTTCTTCCTTAGCATACCTTCAAGTGTAGGCTTGGAAACAGGTCCCCAAGACCCAGTACCACGCAGCAGCCTCACTCCCTGCAGATCACAACCAGGCTTCCTGATGTTAGCACATGAGAGAGTGTGTGTTCTCATGGCGTGGGAAGAGCCTGTTAGCAGAGCAGAGGCCACAGTTGATTAAGCACAAAAGCCACAACTGGTGTGTGTCCTGGAACGTGCAATTCAGGAAAAATAGGAACCTTGGCTTCCTTTTGGAAGTCATGCTTCACATACATAACACAGTTTCTCCTAGCACTTTTCTAAGAAGAATGCTTTTTCTTTTGCAGATAGCATTTTATGGGCCAGTTCCCTTATATAATAATACTTCCTAGAAAATAGGTAGCATTTAACCTTATGGACTTACTGACTTACTTTCAAAAGCACTGTTCACTCAGGAGGCAGAGGCAGGAGGATTGCTGAGTTTGAGGCTTGTCTGGGCTACTTAGTGAACTCAGGGCCAGCCTGAACTACATAGTGAGACCCTATCTCAGAAAGAAAAAAAAAAAAACACTGTTTATACATCCAAGTGTTTTGTAGGCAAAGTAGTGAAATGAAAGTATAGTTCATGTTCAGAGCTGAATAAGGTTCCCCATGTGTGGAGGGACTAGAATGGTGCTACACTGGTGCCAGTGCACTCTGAAACAAGAAGAGTCCGGGATTTGTGTGTGTGCCTGACCAACTAACACAGTGACTGGCCTTTACCCACCTCTTCTCTGCCTAAAATAGGGAAAGGTTTGTGTAATGAGCTCTTACGTCCTTTTCTAAGATTTTGTAGTTCCAAGAACACAAGTTCAGTATCTCCCTGCCCAAGTTTAATAAGGATGTGCTTTCCCTACTACATCCCTGCTCCCTTCTGTGGTAAAACAGCTCTGTGCTGGCAGCGCTCAGACTCCACATCAGGACAAGGTGATTGTCTTGCTTGTTGTCATTGGTAGTGTTGACTGAATATTCCCTACACCCTTGCAGCCATGACACTAGATGGGACCTGACCGTGGGAAACCTTTGGTTTCATCTAAGATTTTCTTTTTAGTGGTCTGCTAATATATTTCTAACTAATACATTTCTGAGCGAGGATGAACGGTAAAGCTGAGAACAGTATAGCTGGGTGCTTCATTGGCACCTGTATTACTTATGTGTGTATATATTCTACTCCCTTTGGTAGTTCCTGCCTCAAGGATGGTACTTGCATGATGACACACAGAAGTGCATGTAAAACCTTCTTCTTCTCTGTGTTGGCAGGGACTGCTGCTTTTGCCTCTGCTATAGGACACTGTAAAAGCAGTGCAGGATGGATGTACAGGAGATGCCTAGGAAGACTCGAGGCATAACACCAAGGCCAAAACACATAGATGGGTACCCGCAGAGGCCAATTTTAATGTCCTCCTCTGACTCTCCCTGCCCCCCAAGCATCAGTAGCTTCCTTGGCATTGTGTCAGTGACTTCTGCACAGGTATGCCCTTGGCTTTGGCCTCAGTGTTGTCCTTCAGGACTGTTGTATCTATGTCCCATGTGTGGAGTGTGACATGGCCAAGTCTCTCCTACTGTCATCAGTTGCAGCAACAACTAGTTGCAGCCCTCATTTGCTGGAGTATGATTATGCAGATTTAGTTACTGCTTTTAGCCATCTGCATCAGCCTCATTAAGGCGAACTGTTGTACATACTGCAGCATTGTGGACTGGAAATGCATCAGGCTCAGCACGAGGATAGTCATTGCCAGCTGGGCCACACCTCTTCGAGGTATTGTTGGTGAGACTGGGAACTCATTTCTCTCCATGGCCCTCCAATGGCTTTTCTCATCTGATGGGATGATGTGTCCCCTGATTCCTGCTGGGCTGGCCACCAGCCCACCCATCTCCCAATGGGCTAGGTGACACCCTGTGTGGGGCATGACATGAAGGACAGCAGCATCCGTGATCTCAGCTACAAACAGGATGCTATGTGGGTCAGAGATCAGAAGCCTTGTGTTTTGTTCAGGTGGCCAAGGACTTGGGGCTAAGGGAGTGACTTGATTCTTGGCGGGGAAAGGGTTGAGAGACCTTCATAGCACTCTCCCTATTCTTTTTTTTTTTTTTTTGCTTTTGAGACAGGGTCTCGCTTTGTAGTTCAGGCTGGCCCTGAGCTCACTCAGGCAAGCTGCCGCGAACTCAGCAATCCTCCTGTCTCTGCCTCCCGAGTGCTGGGATTACAGGCGTGAGCCACCACGTCCAGCATTGTGGTATGGGTTTTGATTGTTGGCGGGTGTGTCTCCACGCCCAGCATTATATGTGGTTACGGGGGATCGAACTCAGGACCTTGCACTTGCGAGGCAGACGCTGGAACCACTGAGCTAACCCTCCAGCCCCACTCTCCCTATTCTTATTGAAAGCATTAATTTTCTACTCCCCCAAAATATTTTGTAAGTACCACACTAACCAATTGCACCACTGGAACTCCTCCCCCGAAATATTTTAAATAAAATTTTCCTTGGGTTTGGTGCTAATCATAACCTCTGACTTTTTTCATGGAAGACATACCTGAATTTCTGTTTGTAATATCCACACTCTCCCTAAGATGAAGAACAAGACACGGGTTTCTGTTTTCATCCTTTCCATCCTGCAGTTCTATACTGTCTCATAAAATAATGAGATGCCCATCAACTGGAGACTGGATAAAGAAGATGTGGTTTTTTATAAAATGGAGTATTACTCTGCCATAAAGAACAACAAGTTTTATTCATTTATGTGCAAATGGACATACCTTGAGGACACACTAATAAGTGAAATAAATAGATCACAGATATGTAAATACTGTTATCTTTTCTCTGGTATGAAAACCTGTAGATATAAATGAGTTCTAGAATGTATGAAAGATTTTGAGAAATAGGAAATACTCAAAGGGAATGTGTAGGGGAAAGTAATGAGGAGAAAGAATAAATATGATTTGAAAAGAAAAAGAAAGCACATGTATATAGGGGGTGGAGGGTTGTAGAATGGGTAGGGATAAGGGTAAAAATGAGAATTAACTTGTGTCATATACTGGTGCAAATTCCCCAATGTTGAGTGTGATTGTGAGCTGTCTATAAATTATACCAATAAAAAATTCAATTTAAAAAAAATAAAATAAAATAATGCAGCCTGGGAAGAAAATTATTTCTTTATATTCATAGATAATTTCATCATGTATTTGGAAAACTCTAAGGAGTAATACACACACTAAAAACACTCACAAATTATTAGAACTAATAAGTGAACTCTGTAAGGTTGCAGTATATAAGATTAGTATATTAAAATTAACTATTTCTATATACTAGCAATGGCCAATTTGAAAATGAAATTTAATAAAAAAAATTATTTAGAAGTGTCAAAAAGAATAAAATACCTCAGAATAAATTTATCCAAGCACGTGTAAGATGTATGCACTATAAACTCAGATGTTGCAATAGGAAATCCAAAGGTACCTAAGTAAATGGCAAAGTACCCTATATTCCTAGTTTAAAAGACATAATATTGACATTACTCCCAAAACTGGTACAGAGAGTTAATACAATCCCTATCAAAATCCAAATGGCTCCCTTTTTTGCAGAAAGGAAAAGCTGATTCTAAAATTCATAGGGAATTCTGAATAGCTGAAATAATCTTGAAAAGTAAGAACAAGCAGAACTCATGTGTTTTTATTTTAAAACTTTGTACACTATAGTGTTCAAAATAGCATGCTATTAATAAAATGGCACTTACATGAATCAATAAAATTGAATAGGATCTGGATATATACCTATGTATCTATAGTCAACTTAATTCTTTTTTCTTTTCTTCTTTTGAGACAGGTCTCGCTTTATAGTTCAGGCTGGCCCTGAGCTCACTATGTAGCCCAGGCAAGCCCAGAGCTCAGCAATCCTCCTGCCTCTGCCTCCCAAGTACTGGGATTGCAGGCGTGAGGTATGTGATACTGATTGCTGGTGGGTGTGAGTCATCACATCCAGTATTGTTGTATGTGGTTACCAGGGATGAACCAGGGACCTTGCACTTGCTAGGCAGGCGTTGAACCACTGAACTAAATCTCTGGGCCTAGTCAACTAATTCTTGACAAAGGTAGGAAGATAATTCAGTGGGAAAAGAAGTCTCAAGTGTTACTGAGACAACTAGTTATCTATATGAAAAGGAATAAAATGAAACCTCTAACTCACACTGTGTACAGAATTTAACTCCAAATGGGTCAAAGACTTAACTGTAAGATCTAAAATAATAAAATCCTCAGAAAAGGAAGGAAGAAATCTTTGTGATCTTGGATTTGACAGTAAATTCCTAGATAATGTCACCTGAAACATAAGCAACAAAAGAGAAGATAAATTGTTCTTCAAAATTAAAATCTTTTGTTCTTCAAAGGGTGCTATCAAGCAAATGAAGAGTCAATCCCCAAAATGGTAGAATTGAATTTGTGAGTCATGTATCTAATAAGTAGAAAGAGAATATGAAAACCAGCCTCAGAACTGAGGAACACAAAGATAAACAGGCAAAATAGGAAATGAGCTACAGATTTTGTAATATATTTACATTTCTTCAGGGAAGAAACATATGAAAAGATGTTCAACATAGTCACAGGGAGACGTAAATTAAAAACCACGAGAAACGTTTATCATCATCATTTTTTAAAAAGGAAAATAATAAATATTGACAAAGAGGTAAAGAAGTGGGAACCCATGTACTTCCCTAGTGAAAAAATAAAATAATAGAGCTGCTATGGGAACATATTTGATAGTTCCTCAAAAACCCTTAGGCAGTAAAACCAGGAGTTCCACTGCTGGATCTTTCACCAAAAGAACAAGAAAGATATTCAGGTGGAAATTGCACAAATTTGATAGCAATGTCACTCATAATCACCAAGAAGTAGAAACAATTCTAATGTGAATCAACTAATGAAAAGGTAGCAATGTGGAATACCAACACAATAAGATATTACTCAGTGATAAAAAAGAAATTGAACAGTACCACGTGGTACAACGTGGATGAACCATGAGAACATTGCATTAAGTGAGAGAAGTCAGTTACAAAGCATCACATACAGTATGATTCCATATTCTAATGTCCAAAGTAGGAAAATCCATAAAGATAGAAAGTAATCAGTGGTTGCTAGGTACTGGATAAGGGGAAAACGGGGAGTGGCTACTAATGGATATGGGATTTCATTTTGGGGTAATGAAAATGTTCTCAAATAGTGGTAATGATTGTACAATTCTATGACTATACTAAAAGCAATTTTGTGCACTCTACAGGGTAGATTTTATTATATATGAATTATAATTCAGTAAAGCTTTCTTGAATAACAAAAAAAGAGAAGCAGTTAGGACAGCCTGTCTCCTTTGCCTGCCCTTCCTTGTAGTGCACTGTCTTCTTCATGCAGTTCCCACAGTGAGAAGTCCAGACAGCTTTACTTCTCAGTCTCAGAACCCAATTATTTCTGCCCGGGCCCATTTCTCCAAGCCTCAGTAACATCATTATATCTGAGAAGTCACATTTTGTCCAGGACTGGTAAAAATCTCTGCTTTCTGAACAGATTGCATCACACGTGCCCATTTAAAAAAATAACATGTAGTACATGCCACCTATTATTTGGCCAGATCATGAAAGCAATTTGCAGCTTTGTCCACTATCCTTTTTATTCCTGGTGACTTTTCTGGAAGTGTTACACTGGTATCATGTTCTGCAGTGCTTTTTGTGTTGTTGTTGTTAAGGGCCATAATGTCAAAGGCCTTATTTTTTGTCATCAGGACCAGGTAGCAGCTTGTAGTGTGTAAAGGATACCCTTGTGCACAGAGTTAAAAGAGCACACACACACTAGCAGGAGGGAGAGGACGGGCCTTGGGATTTGATGCTCCCGGATCTTGTTTTGATGACTAAGCCTCTAGTCACTCCATTTCTGAGCGTTGCCAGTAAGGCAATGACTGATATTTACAAAGATGTCCTCAGGATACTGAAGGTTGTGGCTGCCATGAATTGTCACAGAAAGTTAAAGTTTTATGCAGGGTTGGTGTTAGAAGTATGCCTCTGCATTCAGCTGTTTTTATACTTAATTATCCCAACACAGTATGAGTCCTGTCTTTTTATTAGGTCACTGGAATAAGAAGATCCCAGTATTTCCCACTTTAGCAAGCAGAGGGCTTCTAATAGAATTTCTTAAAGATAAGAGAGACATCTCCCTGAAAAGTGGTGGTGAAGACACCTAACTGACAGTGTCGCAGTTCCTTGAAGTAAGAAGTAAAAGGAGGAGCTGAATGGCTTAGCATACCCACGTTTATTCTTGATTCTGCTTGCCCTCACGGGGGGACTAAGTGATTTTGGGGGGAATAAGCAGATCTGTTTGCTCTTGAAAGGCAGACGCATGTCCACAGAAGACAGGCAGAGAGACAGATGGCCAGCTATTGTGTTACAGCCATCGTCTGCTGGCTGTGAACAAATATTAAGTGAATAATATATATGTAATTGGTGTGAAAGTACAGTTGCAACATTTCTACTACTGTCAGAAGGATGGTTACTTCTTAAACATTTGTATTTTACAGAATCCTGTATTGAAATGTTTTTATGTACAGGGTTAATCTATTTTAAAATGCTTTACAGTGAATATCTTTCCCCATTTTTGACACTACTGTGCAATATTTTGAATCGAAATGGGCCATAATGGGCCCCTTTTTTTATTTTCCATAACAACACAAGCACTAAATTATAGCTGTGCAATTATGTAAACAATGGAAATGCTTCCAGAATGAATCCTTCCTTTTAAATTTTCATTTTGTGTAATTGTTGGAAGGTTTGGAGCCATAATAAACAAAATTATTTTACACATTTATCATTCTAAAGGTCAATTATAAGAGAACCAAAGAAACAACACTATGCAAAACGAAGAAACCAATTTCTGTTGCCATCACCATATGTTTTTCTTATCACTTATGGTTTTTCCAGTTACTGTGTACATAGCATTCAATTAAAGCGATTCATTTACCCAGCCGAATGCAGTTCATGTTTATAGAACTGTGCTTTGGAAGGGAGGAAACAACACGCCTCTGTTTGAATTACCTGATTTTTTGCAAGATCAGTGATAAGAGACAGATGTTCTCACCATTGACTTTCTCATAAACCTGAATCTCTGGGTAAGCCACAAATTTGCAGTTACCATTTTAACACATAGCTTTTCCCACCTGATAGGCGGTGGGCAGTGGATTTCTCACCAAAACAAAAGAAAAATAAAAAATTTGTGGCCTACTCCTCGCATTATATCATTTTGCAGGATTATTTCCTTTGAACAGAAAGCATGTAAGAAAGTTTTATCCGTGCTTCATCTTGGTCAACTTTAAAGAGTAAACATAGTGCCTAGTTTAGACTCCATTTGCCACTGAACTTATTTAAAAGTTTATGGATTTGTTCTGTTTAGAATATGGAAAAAGAACTAATTCTTGCTACTGAGCTCACTTGTTTGAGGTAAGTTCTAGTATTCCTCACAGAATCATGGCAGTCCTCCTGCCTCTGCCTCCTGAGTGTTGGGATTACAGGCATGAGCCACCATGCCCGGCTCTCACAGAAATAAAACCTAGAAAATCTGACTTGTTTTCCTTTTGGTTTCCTTACCCGCCCGATGCTCTTACTCCCATGACTAATTGCTATAATACTTTGATACAGATGTTGAGAGTTCTGATTTCTAGAGCCTTTTAGTATAACGAATTTTGCAAGGGGCTTTTTTGTACCTCCTTTGAAATGTTTTTAAACATCCTTTGTATAAATTAAAAAAACAATAGTTTGCTCAATCATACAAGCTACACATATATATGTTCTACAAAATCAAATGTTTTGGAGTCCTCCTTTTAGAAGATCTTTCTTCTTTTCCTTGCAACTTTGTGTACTCCCAAATAGCCCTTTTCAGCTTGCAAAGACATTTGTCCACATCTTGTTTCCCATTGGAAACTGTTCTGTAAGGAAAGATCGTCCCATTTTATGGAAGCAAAGCATGAAGCTTGAGGTATGATATGATCTGCGCAAATCCTCCACACAAGGCTTCAGCCCAGGCCTCATGGCCCTCATTCTGGGATTCTGTTGGCTGAGTGTGAGTTCAGGGGTGCTTCCTGCTGTCCTTATAGCAGAGACAGCACTGAGTGACAGCAACCCCTGTGGTGGGCATGACAGCCTCTCTCCTGGTCTCAGCCTGTCCTGTTGACACATTTCAGAGTTGGCAGCAGTGCTTCTGACAGTGCTTTGACCCTTCAAATCACCCTCTCGGCAAGAGAGACCTAGAATACCAGATAATGAAGTTTTTAGCAAAAACTTAGTATCATTGACTTATTGTCGCTGTTTGGTTCAAGGAGTATTTTCTGTTTATGACCAAGGACACTCATTTTCCAGAATAGTTAAGTTCACGTCAAGTGATTCGCTTTGAATCAGGCAAGATGTTCACTTTGAGGGTGGATGCAACAGAGGCGTGAGGGTCAGCCTGTTTATGTGTGTGTGGAGAAAGCTTCACAATCTTGGGCTTTTTGTTTTGTATTCCAGAGATCGTAATTACAACTGCGGTGTCAGCGTATGGAGGGAAGGTGCACCAGGGGTCCTGCTGGGAGTTGTGAATGTGCGGTGCTCTCTGGGTTCACTCTTTGGGGAACATACAGCTGCTGCCTTTGACTAGCACATGGCTGACCCTGTCTGTACAGCATTATCACAAAGATAGAATCTTTGGGTTGTTCCATTTCCATGCGGGTGAGCACAACAAGCAGGCACATGGCTGTTGTTTGGCTGACTGGTCAGATGGCGCCCTCCTTAACCCCTGCTTTAACCCTAGCCCGGTGCTGTCTTTGGTGACTGCAGCACAGTCCCTGCTTCTCCTGGGCAGTGTCTCACATGGGTGGCAGAGTAGGGCAGGCCAGCCATCTGTTGCTGTGCCCCCTCTTTTCCATCTTCTTGCCCATGGAAACAGGTTCCGTTGAGGTGACTACTGGCTGGGGTCCAGGGCCTGGGGGACTGTGTGACTCAGCTCTACGGATGTCTGTTTGTGGCAACTTAGTAATTTTTTCTGAATTCCCGCTTACAGATCAATGCCTTTACTCTTACAGATCTTAAAAAGCAAGATGGATTCCATCTATAAATTCTGGCTTTAGCTAATTAAAGGATTTAGTACCTAAATCCCGTAAACCTACCCTAAAAAAGCATTTCTAATTAAATCTCGAAATTTCAGTGGTAGAATGGTTCATTTGATTTAAATGTATGCTAAAGATCTTTAAAACCCATAGGCTTCAGCGTTTTAGTACTTCATCTCAACAGATGGAATTAACACAAACATAACAAAGTTAACATCCTGGTTGTTTGCATTATTAATCTTCAGATGCATGGCATTCTGCTACCTTGCTCGCCAGGTTTGCACGAACCCTTTCATTGCAGCATATGTCAACAGAAATGTGCTTCCATCTGCTGCCGGAGAGCCTGATGCCTGATATTCCCAGACAAGGCCCGGCACAATGCGTACCTCTGTGAGTAATTACAGGTGTGTGGTGAGGAGCCCAGGGCATTAATCAGAGGCTTAATTATGAAAAAGGTGGATCTTTTGTTCCTCTCTCAGAGCACAAGTTTACCACACACTTTCTAAGCTGCAGCACCCATCTGCTCGGCCCCTTAGAATGTTTGCCTTGGCTGATATGGGTCCTAAAGTGTATGGCAGGACGTGATTAAAGCAGGTTTAAAAATTAACCGGGAAGGAGTGTGGTTCAGGTTGACTTCCCTTTCTTTCCTCCCTTTATCTGTCTATCTATCTGTTTATTTTGGGTATAGGAAAAAGTCTGCTGAAATGCCAAAACTTTACATTAGGACTCGCCATATGCAAGTTCTAGTAGATTAAACATGTAGATTAAGGATGTAACTAGTGTGATTTATCAAAATTCAATGAGTGTACTATGGGGAGAAAAAAGTTTAACCAACACAGATTCTGTTTTAAGAAGGTAGGTTGTTCAGTATTTTAGTATGAAAGATTTGAATTCATGTGTTAGAATTTAGCATGTTGCTACCACCTTCCTTTACTTTTACACAATTAACTCAGAATTATTTTGAAGGATTTTCCAGATCCTGACATTAAGAAAGGTGTTTGTATTTAGTGTCTTACCTAAATACATATTGATACTATTTCTAGGTTGTATAAGTACAAGTCACAGAATTGTGGTACTTTAGTATAGCTGATTGATGTGCCTGCCAAAAACTGCAGAAATGAATTTTGTGGTTTACTTTCTCATCACACTTGTGTGCATACACACACACGTGCCGTTCACATGCATGTCCTCAGATGTGTAACTTGTCTGTGATAATGTGTGTACCGCCCAGGGCTGGATTCAGACTGCCAAAAGCAGGAATGAGGGGCTGGCCGGCCACCAGTGAGAGGCCATCACAGACTGAGGGACAGGAATCCAGACAGGTCTTAGCACTGTAGCCCACACAGAAGGCCACAGGGCACTTTGTAGTTGGACTTGCAAACACATGTTATCAAATTTTCATTGACCCCTGGCCTTAATCACCCCTGATGACATTATTTCCCTATCATTCTTTATTCCTGTCATAATGCATAAAATTACCTGAAAAACAACATTTCCATCTGTATGCCTACTTTGTTTTTTATTAATGTAACAGCTTGCTTTAACTTTTGAAAATTAAAAGCTAAAGGCAGAACCTGTCTTTGTTATAGTGATATGTGTTTGAAGGTTTTACATTTCTTGTAACATGGGTGCAATAACCACTGTAGTATTCCCTTTCTGGTGCTCTGTCACTGAAAAGTGTCTCTCTTCCCTGTACTTATGGATTATTATACAGTGATCCTATGTACACACAAACTACTTTGGAATTTTGTCCTAGAGTCTGGAATTGTGCATACTTCTCTTCCCTTGCAGGATATTTTGAATACAATCATAAGACACTGCCCACCCCGCTTCTTCTCCCTGGGTCTGCCTGGCTTCTCCATGCTGGTAGGGGACTTTATCACAGCTGCAGCCAGGGTCCTCGGCACAGACATGTTGGCGGTGAGTATGACAATGCTCAGATCTGAGCTCCCAGGAGGCCTCGCGATCGCTAACAAGGTTCAGATTTCTCCACTCTTAACAGGTGTCGACTCATTAGTGCAATGTGAAACTGGGCTCTCAGGGTAGATACCCTGGCAGCTGATGTGTGAAATTGTAGGATAAGATGACACACTGGTATTGGAAAGGCGTTTCATCAAAAGGCCAAAGTGTGAGAAATCATATCCTCACTAATATCTCAGCACATTTGCACCATCAGAGGCAGGGCTTGTCTCTTAGACTCTTATTAGCATTTTCTAGTAAGTTTAGACATACTTACTGGATGGTTTAGACATAAACATCTAAAGTAAGGAAGAACTTTAAGTGTACATTAGCATGTAAGCACTTTTTAAAAATTAAATCTTGGTTACTATTTTAAGAAAGTATTTGTTTGTTTGTTTATTATTTATTTTTGTAGTTCCGGGGATCAAACCTATAGACTCAGCATGTTAAATATATTCTCTACCACAGAACTGTACCCTCAACCAAAAAATATTTTCTTAAAATGTTAGGACACTGGGCCGGAGGGTTGGCTCAGTGGTTCCAGCACCTGCCTCGCAAGCGCAAGGTCCTGAGTTCGATCCCCGGTTACCACATATAATGCTGGGTGTGGAGACTCACGCCCACCAGCAGTCAATACTGCATACCACAATGCCGGGCGTGGTGGCTCACGCCTGTCATCCCAGCACTCAGGAGGCAGAGACAGGAGGATTGCTGAGTTCGCAGCAGCTTGCCTGTGCGCCATAGTGAGCTCAGAGCCAGCCTGAACTACAAAGCGAGACCCTGTCTCAAAAAAAAAAAAAAAAATGTTAGGACACTAACATTTTAATCAGAAATGCATATATATTACTTATAAATGTGTGAGAAAACACTGGCAAAATTCTCAACTAAAAGAAATTAGAAGCAAATGGACTTAATGTGTGGTAAGTGTTGCAAAAGGAATTTGTTTTCTGTCTCTGCATTTACTGCTACTACATCACAATGTCTTAATAATGCCTTTTGAGAGAATACTTTTCTGGATTTAAATTTAAAGGACTTTTCTTCCCATTTGTGCTCTGTATAATAGTTATCCAGTCATTTTCCCCTTTCAAATGGTATAAATAAAATGAGTTCCTATTTGTGAGGAATTTGCATTGAAGTCAATGTGAGAAACCAGCATCCTAAATTTTGTTTGATATATGTTCACCTTGTCTCTCCACTTATTTTTTCTTTACAAGATAAATTCAAACTCCAAATTGTAGGTTTTAACTATTTTTAATATTCTGTATATCTGATATTTTATGCTGATTGGG
>PVIC010007798.1:0-49896 GCA_004025085.1 Thryonomys swinderianus | reverse complement strand
AAAAAAAAAAAAAAAAAAAAAAAAAAAAAAAAAAAAAAAAAAAAAAAAAAGCCAGGTTTTCCAGTCTTGTGCCTTTAAAAAGTGACTAGCTTTACCGCAATTTCTGTCTAGAAGTATCTTCTGTCCACAATTAAATACACATGTAGTCATTCTCCCATCTCCAACTGCCTTCATTTCTCACATAAAGGAAGGGAAAAATGATATAACAAAAAAGCCTGTCATCCCAGCACTCTAGGAGGCAGTGGCAAAAGAATCATGAGTTCAAGACCAGCCTGGAAGATATCAAGACTCTGTCTCAAAACAACAAAATACTCAAGGAAGAATGAGATCATAATATATTCCTAAAAAGTACCAATAAGCTCAACTTGTTAAGTATCAACTTGTTAAGTTAGTACAAAGTATCCTTTTATAATTTTAGTATTAGATATTGATCAAAATTATGCCATTTATATAAGTAAATCTCTATACCCATGAAAACTACTACCTTGAGCCTAGTGGTGTCCAGCATAAAGCAGGCACAGGGAAAATAGATGGATGTTAAACACACACCAAATTTATAAAAGACAGAACTCAGTGTTAAGTTTCTTAGTGGTAAGGTTTCTCTTTTGCTTCGTTACCTATAATGCTATGGTTTCATCTGTAATGTTACAGTTTTTGTACTAAAGGAGGGCATACCTGTTTTTTTAAGTTGTCATTCAATTCTTTCAGTGCATCGAAAGAAGACCTCAGTCTCTTGCTTTCTTTATTTCTCTCCTTGAGAACTTCAGTTAATTGTTCAACTTCTGCATTGTGTTGCTAGGAGGAAAAAATGTTTACAGATTTAAAAATTAAGCAAGGAGGGCCAGAGATTTAGCTCAGTGGTTCCAGCGCCTGCCTCGCAAACACAATGTCCTGAATTCGATCCCGGTAACCACATACAACAATGCTGGGCATGGTGAGTCACGCCCACCAACAATCAGTACCACACACCGCAGTGCCAGGCATGGTGGCTCATGCCTGTCATCCCAGCACTCGGGAGGCAGAGGCAGGAGGATTGCTGAGTTCGAGGCTTGCCCGGGCTACATAGTGAGCTCGGGGCCAGCCTGAACTACAAAGCGAGACCCTGTCTCAAAAAAAAAATTAGGTAAGGTAAGGATGTTATCATTAGTATTACTGAACATCACTTAATTAAAAAGGAGAACACCTTCAACCACAAACTGTGTATTTAAACACAGGTGACTAATGTGGTGAAATGTGAAGAATTAGTGAATCTTAGAAAAAAAGAAATTACAATACTCTAAAATCAAGGCTATAGTTACCTCCTTCATCATCTGAAATCTTGTGAGAACCTCTTCCTCAACATTTTTGATCTTACTCAAGGCATCTTCGTGTCTGAAAAGCAGTTGTTCTCTCTCAGCTAAAAAGCGTTCTCGCCTCTGGAGCTCCTCGGCGAAGTTCTGCTGTGCTGTGCTCTCACACTGCACCAAAACGCCAGGTGTAAATGCACTAAGAACTCGCCTGGCATGCTGCACACTGCATTTTACCCAAAAGACACTATGGTACAAAAGGTCTTTTCAGAAACACATTTCTGATACCTAAAGAAAGTCATATACGGTGAGATAAGACAAGTGCCACGAAGAGCTACACAGAAACATGTCTGTGGAAGGAGGTGGTACTGACTGAGTCATCAGAACTCAGGAGCCAAGAGTCCAAATGCATCAGAATTAGCTCCCAACCTGTTCAGATACCTTACTCCACTTCATCTGCAGGTCCAGTGGTGACTCATGCCCACCAGCAATCAATACCACATACCACAGTGCCAGGCGTGGTGGCCTGTAATCCCAGCATTCAGGAGGCAGAGGCAGGAGGATTGCTGAGTTCAAGGCTTGCCTGGGCTACATAGTGAGCTCAGGGCCAGCCTGACCTACAAAATGAGACCCTGTCTCAAAAAAAAAGAAATTCCAGGATGGACCAATCTGGTAGTCTGAACAGAGTCAGGGAAAATAAGTGACCATTGATGGGAAAGGCCATCTTCATGGATAATGATAAACTCGAAAATCAGCTATAGTGGTACCACAACCCTGTGACTATATTAAAAATAATCTGACACTAAGAACTATAAGTCATGAATGAAGGCAAAGAATGAATCATGTTTTCTCCTAGTTTTTTTTTATCTCAACAAAACCACCACCATTTATGCAACTGTCCCAAGATAACCCAAAATAACCAAACCCTGCCCACCCTCCTGAGGCAAAGCTCCAGCCCAGTACTCCCTCTCCTGAACCCCCAGACCTGGTCCCTTTGTGAGCTGCAACCAGGTCCTGCCACATCCTCTCACCCACCCTCTCCAAGCTCCAGACAGACCCATTGGGGGCCCCGGCTGGACAGTGCACACCCCCCACCCAGGACTGAAGTCTCAGTCACAGCACCTTTCTGCTGCCATGTGCTCTGGCCTCAGTGTGCTGCACACCAGTCTCAAAAACAACAGGCAGCCAGGCGTGGTGGCTCATACCTGTAATCCCAGCACTTGGGAGGCAGAGACAGGAGGATTGCTGAGTTTGAAGCTTGCCTGGGCTACATAGTGAGCTCAGGGCCAGCCTGAACTACAAAGCGAGACCCTGTCTCAAAAAAAAAAAAAAAAAGAAACAACAGGCAAATGATGGGGACTGAGACATCCAAAATGGTCAGCCCATATGAATTTTGGGTTTTCCCTTCCTTTCACTGTTTTGGGCAGAGGTGTGGATGAGAGATGAGGGTCTCCCTGTGGTGCCCAGACCGGTTCTGGGCTCATGGACTCAAGTGATCTTCCTGCCACTGGCTTCCAAACAGCCGAGACTAGAGGAGCACACTGCTGTGCTTGTCCAACCTTCCTTCCCTCTAAATTGAATATAGACGTTATTCCAAACAGAAACTTATTATTACATTTCTTCCTTCTCTCCCCTCAGTGGACACTGACAACCATATAAACTATGTTCTTAGAAACAAACTTCCAGGTAAGAGAAAAGTCATCATTCAGAGGTAAAAACAATGAACCTAGAACACCTACTTCAAACAGCACACTTTGGGCCAGGGATTTAGTTCAGTGGCACAGCAGATGGAGGGTCCTGAGTTCGATCCCCAGTTTAAAAAACACAAAACAGCACACTTTATCAGTAGGTTTTGTTGATTACTGAAGGACAGGATGAGAATCAGTCTGAAATCTGACACACACTTACAAGAGAAACACCACTGCTTCTGTTTTTTTCTTACCCACGTTTCCTTTCAACGGTTCACTATGAATTAAGTTTGTTCCCTTCTGATCTTGCCCCAATTATCTAAATAATTAAAATGAAACAGCTTGTATTCATTTTGCAAATGCCTGCTGCATGGAACACAAATACTTCTGAATTCTCACTACAGGAGTCTGAACCCCATTCTTACCTGTAGCTTCAGGTGTATCTGAAACAACTCGTCATATATCTGGTTTATCTGAGACGGAAGTAAACCCTGCTTGTTTGACACTCTGGAGTCTGGATGGCTGGTGTGTCTCACAGAGGAGTCTCTGGTGTTGCTACCCCACTCAGCATGAGGACCTGAGGTCACATCTGTTGCCAGGGCCACTGTAAAAAATTTTAAATATTCTGAGACAAAGCAATCTTCAGCAAGAGCTGTTGTAACATGAAGTACAGTATTGCTACAAAGTCCTGAGAGAGAGAACACTGGCAACACTATCAGAAGGAAACATGCAGAAAATCTGGTGTACACAGAAATTCACTTTACACAACTTTTCCGCAGATGGGAAAGTATTTCAAACTTAATTAATGCATATAAAACCATTTGACTATTAACTCCTTATGCCCAGAAATGGACAGTTACCGCAGAACCTCCAAATCTAACCACTCACCAACTGCAGTGCTAATCACTCCTTTTCTTTCCAAGTCTATTGCTTACATTTGAAAAGTACTCATTTGTTTTGCCTTTCTTACCCATCTGTAATTATATAATTTTATAACCTTTTTTTGTTTTGTTTTGGGCATTTGAGAGAGGGTCTCACTATATAATTCAGGATGGCCTTGAACTCACTATGCAGTCCTGGCTGACCTCAAACTCATGGTGGTACTCCTGCCTCAGTCTCCTAAGTGCTGATAGAGCCTGTTTTAAACACTAAGTTATTCTTTGAAATATAACCATGCTGATTCCGGGAAGGTCTGCAAACTTCCCCATTTCATCCTGTTTTGTAAACCGATGACAGTACCCTCCCTGACCAGTCACCACTTCCCAGCACACTAGTCCACAGCTGCTCTTGAGACAAAGCTGGAGGGAAAAAGCTCAACTGTACCTGGTCCACAGTGCTGACAAATTCAGTTCCAACGGAAGTGGAGGGTGAGTTCATCTTGGCTCACAACTTGTGTCCTCAGATTCACCTCTGCTCATACATGAGTTCACAATGCCCTCACAGTGGTTTTAGCTGCCTCATAGAAACTCCAGCTTGTGGGGTGAGGACCACTCTACTCTGAATCTGAGACAGAAGCTAAAGGAGCCATAAATAAAAATATGATTTTTTTTTTTTTTTTGCTTTTGGTACTTTGAGTCAGGGTCTCACTATGTAGTTCGGACTGGCCTTGAACTCAGCCTCAGACTCAATCCTTCTGCCTCAGCCTCCTAAGTGCTGAGACTACAGACATGGGCCTATACTGCTATTTAGTTTAGCAACAAGCACAGACCCCATGCACAGAACATGTGTTGGGACTGGCCAACTAAGCACCTGCCTGGAAAAGAGGACTGGTGTGCCCCAGCATCAAAGGAGAGAATCAGACCCAGAAGTGCAGGTGCCCGAGGACCAGCATTATCACACGAGCAAGCTTTATGTTCACTGGACAAGAGCACCGCTGCAATGAATATTAATTTTACCTTTTTCTATTTCTTTGAAAGGCTCTTTGGTCACTTTTGAAGTATTAACTCTATGATCATTCTCAATTAACTCTTCCTCTGTTTCCTGTTTCTTCAAATCATGAAAAGAATCCAGTTCACCATCTAGGCTTTAAAAAAAATTCTATCACAGAACTCTGGAGGTTTACTAGAGCATTTGAAAAAAGTAAAACTACTTTTCAAATATTAGCAGCATGACTGGGCCGCAGATTTAGCTCAGTGGTTCTGCCACCTGCCTAGCAAGCTCAAGGTCCCTGGTTCGATCCAATCCCAGTAACCACATACAATGATATGATATTGGGCGTGGTGGCACATGCCCACCAACAATCAGTACCACACCCCACAATGCTAGGCATGGTGCCTCACGCCTGTAATCCCAGCACTCAGGAGGCAGAGGCAGGAAGACTGCTGAGTTGGAGGCCTGCCTGGGCCACATAGTGAGCTCAGGGCCAGCCTGAACTACAAAGTGAGACCCTGTCTCAAAAAAAAAAAGTTAACAGCATGACAAGTGAGAAAAAATGAAAAACTAAACATTTTTAAAATGTGAAAAACATGGAAAAAGTAAAAATGTAAAACCTAAGCCATTGATCACATTAATCTATTAAAGTATCTTCCAACATTTTTCACATATTAAAATATTAATTTAAAACTTATATACACTTGAAAAATGCTCTACAGTTGACAAACATTTTATGGATACCCAGCATTTCAGTGAGACAATGTAACAAGTACTGCTCTTGATACTTTTAAGGAAGGAACTAATTGAGGGACCTAAGGACATCAATAGGCAACAGATGCAGGGAAAGGAGCAGCACAACTACATCAGATGCCCCTCACAAGAGATTTCTTCACAGCTGAAATCTGTAGAGCAGCCCTGCTCAAAGGAATGTAATTCAAGTTACATTACATGGGTAACTGAAAATTTTCTGGCAGCACATTAAAAATATAATGGGGGGCAAGGATTAAGCTCAGTGTTTACAGCACCTGCCTTGCAAGCTCAAGGTCTCGAGTTCAAACTCTGGTAGCAAAAAACACAAAAGGGCTAAAGATTTAGCTCAGTGGTTCTGGTGCCTGCCTAGCAAGCGCAAGGGCCCTGGTTTGATCCCAGTAACCACATACAACAATACCAGGCATGATGGCTCATGCCTGTAATCCCAGCACTGAGGAGGCAGAGGCAGGAGGATTGCTGAGCTCCAGGTTTGCCTAGATTACATAATGAGCTCAGGGCCAGCCTGAACTACAAAGCAAGACCTGTCTCAAAAAAATAAAAATAAAAACAAAATTTAATACATGACCTCAACTAGTTAGCAGACTCCACACTGCTGCTATTTTCTCGCAAAGAAAAGCACATATGTGAATCATGAGCTCTCTTCCCTATCTGTTTTTTCAGACACTGAAGGAAGAGTAACAGCAAGAACTTGGGATACTTTACCAATTTGCATTGAAGTGTTTGAATGAACTGTAAAGAGGCCTTGCACACTGTCTTTTCTCAGAATAACATCTTAATGATGAACCAACTTTATCTCCAGAGCAGTAGATATCCAAATCATCTGCAAGGAAAAAGATGGCATACTGATGTAAGACACAGATATCTCCCTCTCCCCTCAGGAAAGGTTACTCCACAACCTCTGAGTTATTTTCATCCCAGCTCTCCCTCATCCAAGTGTACACAAACAAGATCAAACCTTGCATTTACACAGCACTTTAGTGATTACAAAATCTCTTTCCATTTCTACCTTGAAGGATCCTAGCAAGAACCTGTCAAGGGAAGTAAGTAGCAGTGATGCCATTAATGCTGTTCCAAAAGGTTAAGAACTTAAAAGCCAGAGAACTGAACTGACTAATGGCTAACATATATATACATCACTACATCTATATAACTCAGAGGCACATTCTCACATTACAGACCACTAATCCCAAAGTATAATCATCTTTTCCAAATATGCTTGAAATACTTCTCTTCCACTGTAGGTACTATCCTAGTAATTCAGAAAAATCCATGCCTAAAAACAGCGATAAGTTTTCTTTATCCAATATAGTCAGTTTAATTTTCACATGTTCAAAGGCAGATGTATTGCAAGTAAAAATACAAGAAAAAAAAATTTTTTTTGAGACAGGGTCTCGCTTTGTAGTTCAGGCTGGCTCTGAGCTCACTATGGAGCCCAGGCAAGCCTCAAACTCAGCAATCCTCCTGTCTCTGCCTCCCGAGTGCTGGGATTAGAGGCATGAGCCACCAAGCCCGGCAAGAAAAAATTTTTTAAACCCCAGTTTAATTCTTGAAGGCATGTTATTTACCCCAAACATCATGGTTACCATTAGTCCATTACCAGATGAAATAACCTTAGTATCACAAGATATCTAGCACTAAGTATAAATAACATCGAAAAAACCTAAAATCTGTTTAAGCACTCAAACAAAACAAAACATTCTATTGTCTTACCTCTGTAGGTTACAGATCTTCTCTTACACTGAGCTTGATCAAGATTTGAAAAGCCATACTAAAGAAAAAAATGCACGTTATACATTGAAAATAAGTTTACAGTCTTAAAATACTCCTAACAGATCATGATAATTACAAAGGTGAACCTGCGAAGATGACCGAGGAGAACCATGGGGCATCCTAAACAAGAGACAAAATTAGAACCGCGAGGCGACGGCTCAGAGCGCTGGGCAGCGCGCACTGCCCCGAGCCTTTCCGCCTCTCATCCGAGGGGCTCGGCCGCCCCGCCTCGGGCTTTCGAAGCTCTGTAAGTGGACAAAGGGCGGCGGACGGAGCGGACAAGTGCACCTGCTTCGCGCTGGGCCTGCGGGGAGCGGCCGCGGGCCCGAGCTGAGCGCAGTAGTGAGACCCCCTGCCTGGGGACACAGGCAGAACTTAAGACCGGCACCGAGCGCACCCGAGTCCTTGCCACTGTAGGGAATCCAAAAGACCGCGGAGTGACAAGTCGGATAGGGGCGTGGGCCACCGCTCGCCGGGCCGGCAGACCGCCTCACCTCCCCGGCGCCCCTGCCCGCGATCCCGTAGCGGCTCTTCAGACGCTCCACTAGTAAATCCTGCCCCGGCGGCTTCACAACGCGCGGCTCCATAGTGCGCCTCGACGTACTCTGTCTCCCCAGGCACCGCGTTCAAACCGGTGCGATAGCGTCATTACGCACGAGGCCCCACCCCTCAGCACGCAGGCCGTAGCCCGACACGGAGGAGAAACAACATGGCGCGTGCGCTCTGACGCGTGACCCCGTCCACCAGAGGGTAAACTGGGATGTGGGAGGGGCTCACGCGGCCAAGGTGTCCTATGCTTTAGATTCCGCCAGCTGGGGGTTCTTAGGGTGTGGACGAGGTGCGAGGGGCACGGGCGTGACAAGAACCCTCAGGGCGCCAAGGAAAGCAACGAGCATAACTCAACCTTACGGCTGTGCACCTCGCGTTTCAAGTATTTTTAGCTTACTACGGAGGGCTCAATGATCACTGGCATTACATGGCCCGCAGAACCTTATGTAGTAGTTTTACGATGTCTACACACCGAAATACCCATCTTCACCGCACAAGTGGCCTGTCACCCAGAAGACCTGCAGGAGAATTACCTCCTTTCCTCTTGCCTGCCTGTCTGCCCCATGCCGGGCAAGGGTTACTGTCAGAACACAAACTTCCTTTAGTAAACAAACAGAAGGGCCTGCCCAGTGCATAGCTTATTCTTCACTGGCTTATCAACCTAAAATCCGACAATTGAGGACAACAGCTGTAAACTACTTGTACGGTGCTTCTGGATTTTTTAAAATTGATTTTATTGGTACATTTTATATATACATTTTGATCACAATCAACATTGAGAATTTGTACCCGTGCATGACTCTTCTCATTGTTTCCCATTCCCCTGCCCTCCCTACAACCTCGTGCCCCCTATAGTTTGCTTTTTTTAATCATCAAATTTTTTCTTTCCCTTTACTTCTATCTCCCCTTTCGCCTTTTCCTTTTGAACATTCTTTTCCTATTTCACAAAACTTACCATACATTTTAGAACTTACCTACACCTTCAGCTTCTCATACCAGAGAAAAAAATATTTACACATCTGTGTATTTAACTTATGGGTATGTCAAGGTACATCCACTTGAATATAAATGACTCAGTTATCATTCTTTATGGCAGAATAATACTCCATTTTATTTTTTTAAAACCCATATCTTCTTTATCCAGTCTCCTGTTGATGGGCATGTGGGCGGTTTCCAAGATTTAGCCATTACAAACTGAGCTGCTATAAACATGGGTGCACATGTCAGAGTGGTATGATTCTTTTAACTCTTTCATCCTCAAATCGCAGGTAAACAGCAGGATCAAATGGGACCTCAAATCCTAGCTTTTTGAGGATTCTTCACACTGATTTCCACAGTGTTTCCATCAGTCTACACTCCCACCAAGAGTGGAGAAAGATTCCTTTCTCCCCACAGCCCCGCCAGCATTTGGAGCCAATATGAGGTAATTATCATCTGCAATTTAAGCCAGCATTTTTATCCATTACGTATTATGAGTTAATTCTATCTGTAAGCAGATTTTAACAACAAAATCCAGCCAGTTTAAAAGAGTACCTATCAATGTGAGTTTATAGTAGTATATAGAAATCAGTTCTTTCCTGACAAGTGACACAAATGTGTTTTTATAAACTTTTCAAGCCACTTCTATGCATCTATGGGATACTAATACTGGAAAAATACCAGTGCACATGTCATTTTGTCAGATTTTTTTTGTAAAGTTCTTAAAGCTTCTGACTTCATAACTAATACTTTAATAGGACCCTATAAAATCTACAAAAAGTCTCTTGAAAAGAATTTGCATTTAGAGTTTATTTTAAATTCATGATGTAATCAACAGTCTCAAGTGAAAATTTATACTTTTTACATCAATTATACAAGTTTCCAAAGAAGTCAACTGTAAATATTAAATGTGCATATATGTAATCCACAGTTCTCTAAGGTTCAATGGCGCGGGTGACACATTTAGGGTAGGTTTCTCTGTGGCAATGCCCCTGCCCTCATCACATTTGGGGTGGAATAGGTAGTAGTAGAGGATTCTCTATTTCCAAATCAACAACTGAGAGGCAGTAACCCTCACTGCCTTCCCTCACAAGACAAAAAGAGGTATTTTCACTGGCAAGGGTAAAAGGAAGTCGGTGTTCATGATTAGAACACACAAAATTTTGTGTTCCAGCTAGATTCCTTTAAGTTCCACATAGTAAAAACATCTCCTTTTATCAGTTTGCCTAACTTTTGGCAGAAGCTACTTCAAAATGTTTTTGGTATTATCCTTGTGGAAATTATGTGGCAGTTTAATTTTGCTGACCTTTAACTGTCCTTACTAGAAGAACAATTAGATGCACAAGTAACAAACTTTTAAATGTCATGGAGGTTATCAATTGTCACTTTATTTCTGCTACAAAATTCACCAGAAAAAGTTACTGCAACAATCTAATATAAAGCAAATCTTTAACCAAAGGACATGGTATAGACCTTTTAAAAATATCCATTCTTTATCACAATAACTGCAAGGAGTAATTTAATTCCATCATCAGGACCAAGCTGAAGTTTCTGAGGTAGTAGAGACAGATAACAGAAAAAGAAGAAGAAAAAAAAAAACCCACAAAACTAAGAAAAATTAGTAACATTAGTTTTTAAAAATTATCTTCGATGGGCACAGGAAGCTACATATTTTAAGAAAGAAAGTATTCCACTTAAAAGTTAATTTGAATTACACAGGAGTGTAAAGATTATACAGAAGAGCACTTTGGTTAACTCTCTACCTTCTGTGGCTCTATCCATTCATAAACAAGTCTCTGTGCATAAATAAGCACATCAATAATTAAGATCACCGATACACATACTTCACATCTAAAATAAAATTATCTGAGTTGTGGTCCCTATATCCAAGTTGTAAGAATATCCATGCAGGAAGTGTAGATATCTTAAAAGGAATTAAAAATTAAATTGCATATATCATATTCCTTCAATAGTCTGCGAAGGTCTATTGCTTTTAACAAGATTAGTATTAATCCATTTTAATACAGATATGTCAGGAGTACATAAATACGAGTACACCTGAAATACATCAGTGTTTAAACTTTTATTTCACACCATGCAAGGTTGATATAACACATTAAAAAGTGACAACAGCTATAAGCTGCAATTTTACATTTGTACATTGGAAACGTCCATTTTCAAAAGCTGAACACAATTACCACATTGTCTGTAACAGGTAAGATTCAATTCAACTGCTTATACAGATAAAATTTCCTATGAAAAACAATGATTTTATAGCTGTCCACATTCTATGATACTAATTCTCTGACTAACAGAGCCTGTGGGAGAACCAAATGATTCCATCTGTTTCACAGTATCCATGCCATCCTTAACAAACCCAAACACTACATGTTTACCGTCCAAATGTTCTGCCTTATTCAGTGTTATAAAAAATTGAGAATTATTGGTATCTTGGCCTTGATTGGCCATAGATAGTAAGCCAGGGCCAGTATGCTTCACAGTAAAGTTTTCATCTTCAAATTTATCTCCATAAATTGACTTTCCACCTGTCCCATCATGTCTGGTGATATCTCCTCCCTGAAAAAAAAATGTGTTTTTAATTAATAGCAATCTTGAATACACCCAGATACAGAAATTATCATGACCAGATGACTCCTAAATGTGTAGCTTCCTTAGAATTGTTTGCAATTTGAAAAATAAATATGTACTTTTCAGAAAATATATATATACATTAGTAAATGGGGTGTGCGGTGGCATATGCTTGTAATTCCAGCTCTTGAAAGGATAAGGTAGGAGAACTGTCATGAGTTCAAGGCCTGCCTGGACTATACAGGAGACCCTCTCTCAAAAAACAAAAACAGCCAGGTGTGGTGGCTTACGCCTGTAATTCCAGCACTCAGGAGGCAGAGGCAGGAGGACTGCTGTGAGTTCAAGGCTTGCCTGGGCTACACAGTGAGCTCAGGGCCAGCCTGAACTATAAAGCAAGACTATGTCTCAAAAAATTAAATAAATTAAAAAACATAAAATAAAATGGTCTTTTCTCACCTTCAGTTTCTGGCAGGTTCCACCATGTATTAGAAAGGTGGCCCCTTCTGATTTTAAAGTTTAGAACAAGAGTAGGAAGTGGAATATGATGCCAACCAATGATCAAGAAAGCTAACGAAATCTCAAAACAACTATGGGATGGGGTCAAGAAGAAACACTCCAAATTTCCTCAGTTACTGCACCATACTCTTCTAGAACTTCTGCTGTGATTGCTGGTACTTACCTGACAAGCAAAATCTGGAATTATTCTGTGAAAAATGGAGTTCTTGAAGCCAAAGCCATTCTCTCCAGTGCACAGTGCTCGGAAGTTCTCAGCAGTAAGTGGAACAATGTTAGACAGTAACTCCATGGTGATTCTTCCTAGAGGTTCTGCATCCACACAAATGTCAAAGAACACCACTGGGTTGGTCTCCTTTGAAAATTCCCTGGCTGGTGACACTTGACATTTCAATAAATTCTGCTGACATTCCTCAAATTTTTCCTTAAAACACTCAGCCATTTCTTTTGTTTTAAACCTTACTGCAAGCTGTTCTACTTTTCCTTCACCATCTATTGAAAGAAAAAAATGATCTTAATATTAAAATAACTTATAAATTGTGTTAATTACAGGTTTTAGAAAAGTCAAATGAATGGAAAGTAGCTTCAGCAGGTAGCAACTCACCTGCATAATCTAAGGCACTCCAAACTAAAGCATTATTCGAAACATTTAATGGTTTTAGCTCCATTATTTTAGTAATAACATGGTTTGCACACACTTTGAAGACCTGGTCTCTTCTCATCAGGATCCGGTAATAATTCTTCATTGTGTGCCAGAGAATCTTAATATCTCCAACACCACGCTCCTTCCACTGATTGACATCTCGATCCCATCGATAAAGTTTGGCTCTCTCCTTGAACAACACTTCTTCATCTTCTTCTCCAGATTTTACTTCCACCTATAAGATGGTAATACATAACTGATGCTGGTAATAAATACAGCATATCCCCCACACCTAAATTATCCGACATATTTTCTTTGTAATGACATTAATAGATTTTTTTTTTAGTATGAAAACTGATTGAGACCCTAAGACTAGGAACACATTTGATGTGATGGAGGCAATACTTACTTTATTTTTACATGATCTGCTACTATGTAGCATTTATTCTCAGGAATTAAATGCTTTCTTTTCTAGGTCAGAAATTTAAAAAGTGCTAGTTGTTAAAAGATTGTATTAACCAATGACAGATTGAAAAATGGCAAAAACAGTTTTTGTGAAGAAACATTCTTGGGACAGAGATTTAATTCAGTGGCAATGTGCCTGCCTCACAAGCACAGGTCCTAAATTCAATCCCTGGTACTACCAAAAAAAAAAAAAAAAAAAACAGCAACAAAAAACACCACTCTTTTAAAAAATATATACAAAGAACTAAAAAAACCTAGCCCATTCAAATTTAAAGACCCAATTCAAAAATGGCCATCTGGAATGAACAGATATTTTTCAGATGAACAAGTAAAAGCAGCAAAGAAGCATATGAAGAAATGCAAAACATCACTGGTCATTTGAGAGATGCAAATGAAAACAACACCGAGATTCAATCTCACTCCACAAAGAAGAGCTGCTATCATGAAATCTACCAATAACTAATGCTGCCTGGGCTATGGGGAGAAAGGAACCCTTCTCCATTGCTAGTGGGAATGTAAACTGGTGCGACCACTATGGAGATCAGTGTGGAGATTCCTTAAAAAGTAGGACTTGAAGCCGGGCGTGGTGGCTCACGCCTGTAATCCCAACACTCGGGAGGCAGAGACAGGAGGATTGCTGAGTTCGAGGCTTGCCTGGGCTACATAGTGAGCTCAGGGCCAGCCTGAACTACAAAGCAAGACCTTGCCTCAAAAAAAAAAAAAAAAAAAAGTAGGACTTGAGGTCCATTCGACCCTGTTATTTCCTTGCTAGGTATGCACAAAAAAGAATTTTAAAAATCATACCACAGCGACATATGTGCAGCCACATTTATAACAGCTCAGTGTGTGATAGCTAAATCTTGGAAACAGCCCAAATGCCCATCAATGGGTGACTACACAAAGAAGATGTGGTTTTTCTATAAAATGGAATATTACTCTACCATAAAGGAATGATAACTTTGAGTCACTTATGTTGAAATGTAGGATGTACTCATGAGTGAAATAAACAGGACTCAGACATATAAGTATGGTATCTTTTCTCCAGTATAAAAAAACTGAAGGAGTAAATGAATGCCAAAATATATGATAGGTATTGTGAAATAGGAATAAAATATGCAAAAGGGAAAGGGTGGGTAGAAGAAAGTAAAAAAAGAGAAGGAAAAAACTTGATAGTGAAAAAAAGGAAACAAAGCTTATGTATGTAGGGATGGGGCTTGTAGGGAGGGCAGGGGAAAGGGGAAAACGAAAATCAAGATGTGTCATGCACAGGTCCAGGTTCTCAATCTTAAATGTGATCATACTGTATGTATAAAATATACCAATAAAATCAATTAAAACAGAAAAAAACAAATTTATTTTACTAAAATTAAAGGTTCTTTATATTTGTTACAACACATCAAAATTTAGAGAAATAAAATTAAGAATTAAATAATAAAAAAAAAGAAGAGTGGGGCATGGTGGCTCATGCCTGTAATCCCAGCACTCGGGAGGCAGAGGCAGGAGGATTGCTGAGTTCGAGGCTTGCCTGGACTACACAGTGAGCTCAGAGCCAGCCTGAACTACAAAACGAGACCCTGTCTCAAAAAGGAAAAAAAAAGAAGGCCAGAGATTTAACTCAG
Organism: Thryonomys swinderianus; assembly: GCA_004025085.1. Taxonomy (NCBI): domain Eukaryota; kingdom Metazoa; phylum Chordata; class Mammalia; order Rodentia; family Thryonomyidae; genus Thryonomys; species Thryonomys swinderianus. The sequence goes on along the minus strand of PVIC010007798.1, from coordinate 35,153 downwards.
TGGTTCCAGTACCTGCCTAGCAAGCTCAAGGTCCCTGGTTTGATCCCAGTAACCCATACAACAATACTCGGTGTGGTGACTCATACCTACCAGCAATCAGTACCACATACCACAGTGCTAGGCGTGGCTCATGCCTGTAATCCCAGCACTAGGGAGGCAGAGGCAGTTGCCTTACAGAGTTCCAGGCTTCCCTGGGCTACATGGTGAGCTCAGGGCTAGCCTGAACTACAAAGCAAGAGACTGTCTCAAAAAAAAAAAAAAGGAAAGGCTACTTCTTATTGAAATGTCTTTGGCTAAGTATAAGAACTTATTTTGGTCTCCAGAATTATGAAAACAAATATGATATTTTAGGACATAAAAATTACTTATTTCTTTTGTACCTGCACAAGCAGGTACAAAACCTTCAAAGCAGGGCTAAAGGTATAGCTCAGGGGTAGAGCTCCTCCCTAATACACACCTAGGTTTGATCCCTATCACAGCACACACGAAGGCAGGACTTCTAACTAATTCTGAAAGAAATACCAATATCCCTACATAACAAGCAAGGCTAAGTTTTAAACTTCAGTTGAAAAATATGCTATGAGTAAAACTTTCATCCCTTGATATTTACCTCTGGCAATGATACTATTGGTTCAAAATGGATATCCTCACTATGAACTACTTCTTCATCGCTACCGTCTTCATCTTCACCAACTTTACGGGCTGACTGTGCTCCAAACACAGCTGCTCCAGTATTTGCCCACTGGAAATTTTTATCTGGCAAATAAATTAGGATATTTAAACAAAGGAATCCATTTTTATTGTTTATCCAGCATAATTGCTTTATCCACTCAACAATGTGATGTAAAAATATTTAAAATAATATTGTGACATTTCAATTCCTATTAAGAGGAATATAGCCAAATGCAGACTTATGATTTTAAATACCATCTCTAACCATGTAACAAAGACAAAGATTTGATCTGAAACTAAAAAAATACAAACAAAAGACTGCTTTGATGAAAAAACAAGCACACAAATTTGTCAAACGATATCAACAAAATAGTTATATATTAAAAAAAAGCCAGATGTGGTGGCTCACGCCTGTAATCCCAGCACTCAGGAGACAGAGGCAGGAGGATTGCTGAGTTCAAGGCTTGCCTGGGATACATAGTAAGCTCAGGGCCAGTCTGAACTACAAAGTAAGACCCTGTCTCAAAAGAAAAAAATTTTAAAAAGGGGCTGGTAAGTGATCTCACTGAAAAGGGTAAGCAAATGGTACAACAGGGAGAGAGCAGTGGCCAGACCTCCTCCTGGTACTGTGGCAAGATTACTTGAGGAACATATGGTCGGGACACCAATTCTCATTTGGAGTTTTTTGCACAGAAGTGTACCCAAATTACCAAAATGGATTAAAAACAGAAACACCACTGGTAAGATGTTAAATATAATCATATAATAATATATAAAAACATTGCTACATGTGTTAGCACAATAAATTATAACACTAATATTGAAATCCAAATCACCTTTTAAAAAATCTAAATGTATAATTAAAAGAATAATGTTACACCAGGCGTGGTGGCTCACACCTGTAATCCCAGCACTTGGGAGGCAGAGGCAGGAGGATTGCTGAGTTCAGGCTTGCCTGGGCTACACAGTGAGCTGAGGGCCAGCCTGAACTACACAGCAAGACCCTGTCTCAAAAAAAAAAAAAAAAAAGAATAATGTTACTAAAGTTAGGTATATTCTAAAACTGAGAGATAGTGTAATTCTCTTAATTACACTAGAGAAAATTCTTATGGTTATGTTATTAATAAAATGTATAAAACCCTCATTATTTATATTAGACAAATGGAAGAGAGGCTGATTTATTAGTCTTAACAAAAGACTAGTTCTTTGTTGCAAATTCTGTAACATGATCATTAAAATTTCTCTGCTTGATCTTACCTTTAGAACCAAAAGCAAAATCCCCAGAATTACTCGAAGCCAACTCTGCAAATGACAGCCCTGTACCACATCCAAATCCAAATGAAACTGTTTTGCTTTCTACTGGCAAAAGAAAAAGAATATTTTACTATTTCATTTAACATATACTAAACATTAAAGCTTTACTCAGGATCCAGAAAAAATAGTGGACCTTTTACACTATCAGGTGAGGGCATTTAACATCTATATTCTAATAAATTATTATTAATGTGATAAGAATTACTCCCAATGAATTCCACCAAAGGCAAGCTAGAAGTCAGTGAGATTTAGAATTACCTACAGTAGGCTGGATAAAACCCTAAACAGCTTCTGGTGTGTAGTCTTTAACTTTTTTTTTTTTTTTTTTTTTTTTGGAGACAGGGTCTTACTAAATAATGGAGGCTGGCCTCAAACTCATGGCAATCCTTCTGCCTCAGACTCCAAAGTGCTGAGATTACAACTGTGCGCCACCACACCAGTCTTAGTCTTTTACATCTTAAAGCAAGATTTTAGGAAATAACTACATGAAAACTTCCAATGTTCTATATTATAAATAAGTTCATAAAAATCAAATTCCTCATACTTGGTCACCAGAAGTTTGGGAATCTTGTCTGACTTTTGCTCTGGTTTAGATGCAAGATCTTTTAAGTTTCTAAGGCTTCAAGTTCATTCACCTCAAAATGTACAGGTTTTTACATGTGAAATTACCTTCCTCTTCTAGCATATTAAAAATAACCATCTAGCCAGGCATGGTGGTTCACACCCCTGTAATCCCAGCACTCAGGAGACGGAGGCAGGCGAATTGCTGAGTTCAAGGCTTGCCTGGGCTACACAGTGAGCTCAGGGCCACATAGTGAGCTCAGGGACAGCCTGAACTACAAAGCTAGACCCTGTCTCAAAAAAATAAAAAAAATAAATAATAAAAAGCATCTATAGATTTAGCTCAAGTGGTACCACGGCAACCTTGGACACACAAGGGCCGGAGTTTGATCCCTGGTACTGCAAAAAAAAAAAAAAAAGCATCTATAAATGCACCATTTGTGACTTATTTTGAACCTAAAGGTAATGTAGAAAGCAAAATAATTTACAGACACTTCCTCTATACTAAAAAAATAAAAAATGGAAATGAAAAAACAGGAAGAAAACAATACCAAATATTAGCTACTCTAAATAAAAACTGAATTTAGCAGGCTGGACATTTAGCTCAGTGGTTCCAGTACCTGCCTAGCAAGCACAAATTCCCTGATTCTATCCCCATAACCACCATACTGGGCGTGGTGACTCACGCCCACCAGCAATCAGTACTACAAAACACAATGCTGGGCACAGTGGCTCACACCAGTAATCCCTGCACTCTGGATGGGGTATTGCTGGATTTGAGGCTTGCCTGAGCTATATAGTGAGTTCAGGGCCATCCTAAACTACAAAGCGAGACTGTCTCAAACACACAAACACACACACACACACACACACACCTGAATTTAGCAACCTTTTAAATCTGTAGAGACATCTAACTCCCATTATACTATTCCTACTTCATATGTAAATAAAATATCCTTAAAATGTGAGTGATAACATACTTCAATTCAATTCAATTAAGAATCTAATAAAAACACTATCACAAAGGAAGTTATCAAGTAAGCAAACCCTTATGTCCACAATGCTCTTGATTCCCTAATAACCACAACTCTAACAAAAAATATCTCAGCTTCTGTCTCTGTTAGTGAGACAGTATGATTTCTCTGATCATCACTTGTACCCATGCCCTTTGATACATATTAAAATGTTTTCAAGGGCCGGTTAGCTCAGTGGTTCCAGCGCCTGCCTTGCAAGCGTAAGGTCCTGAGTTCGATCCCCAGTAACCACATACAATGCTGGGCATAGAGACTCATGCCCACCAGCATTCAATCAGCACCACATACCACAGTGCCGGGCATGGTGGCTCATGCCTGTAATCCCAGCACTCGGGAGGCAGAGACAGGAGGATTACTGAGTTCGAGGCTTGCCTGGACTACATAGTGAGCTCAGAGCCAGCCTGAACTACGAAAGCGAGACCCTGTCTCAAAAAAAAAAATGTTTTCAAGCCCAGCATGATGGAGACAGGGTTATCCCAGCTATTCAGGAAGCAGCACAAGAAGATAGTACATCTGAGGCCAGCCTACACAACTTAGTGAGACTCTGTCTCAGAGTAAGAAGGCCATGGCCAGGCATGGTGGCATACACTTGTGTTCCCAGTACTTGAGGGATGAGGCAGGAAGACTGAAACGAGTTTGAGGCCAGCCTGTGCTACACAGTGAGCTCAAGGCCAGTCTGAACTATAAAACGAAATCCTATCTCCAAAAGCAAAACTCCAAAACATAAAACAAAAAGAGCTAGAGATGTCACTCAGTGGCAGAATGCCTGCCTAGCATATATGAGAGCGTGGATTCAATCTGCAGTGCCACAAAAATCATCATCATCATCATCATCATCATCATCATCATCATCTTGTTCTCAAGTGAGTTTTCAGCATGTATCTTTAAAAGTTTATTTTCGGATTCATCTTCTCAATCTTACAGTTGTGTTACATAATGAACAACAAAACACAGACAGCAAGTTTTACCTTGGCTCGCAGATTCAGTGTCAGTTTCTGTTCCAGCAGATAAATCTACAGGCTTGTCAACAGTCCCAGAGGAAACAGGTGGTGAAGCTGGGGCTTTGGGGACAGGATCTGGTGTGGCCAATGTGATCCCAGCTGAACACTCACCATCAGCTGAGCCAGATACATCCTCTCTCTGGGACTTCTGCAAAGAGGTGACAAGAGATACTATGCCATTAAATACTACCTGACAAAAAGGAGGACATAACCTGCTTCAGAAGACACTAAGGGTATGGACTTTTACATGACAAGTATATTTCACTGTTATTCCTTAAACCTACATATAGATACATGAACTGAAACATATAGGGCAGGGGTGACAAAACTATGGCACATTTATCGCTCTTCTTTTAAAATGAAAATGTTGGGCCAGGAATTAAGCTCAGTGGTTTGAGTGCCTGCATAAGGTCATGAGTTCAACAACTGATACCATAAATAGAGAGGGAGGGAGAGAGATAGATAGGTAGATGGATGGATGGATGGATGGATGGATGGATGGATGGATAATGTTAACATGAGCTATTTTTTCTAAAAACCACAGTATTCAGAGGTTTTCTTTGATTTTTGGGTTTTTTTTTTTTTTTGAGACAGAGTCTCACTTTATAGTTCAGGCTGGCCCTGAACACGCTATGTAGCCCAGGCAAGCCTCAAACTCAGCAATCCTCCTGCCTCTGCCTCCCAAGTGCTAGGATTACTGGCATGAGCCAGCATGCCCAACATTGTGGTATGTGGTACTGATTGCTGGTGGGCATGAGCCACCACACCCAGTGTTGTTGTATGTGGTTACTGGGATAGAACCAGGGACCTTGTGCTTACTAGGCAGCACTGGAACCACTGAGCTAAATCTCCAGCCCAGTATTTGGGTTTTAATTGCAGGGTTGGCACTTTGTGATAAGTGGATTTGGGGTTGGAGTTTGTGAATTCGTCTCTTAAAGGTCTACTCTCACTGATACAGGACAACCATACTAGGTCCTGAAAGGTGGATGAATAAGGCACACATGAGGGTAAAGTGTCATAGAACCAGAGACAGAATCTGGGGGTGAGATCTATATGTGTATTTTTCTGCCTTCCCTACAGTCTGGCCTGAATGCCAAAGTAGCCCAGTAAACTGGAACTGCCAAGGACACAAACAAAACCCCCTCAAAAGCCAGACAGCACAGTTTGCTTAAAGGAAGGAATACACATCAAATGACTATATGTTACACCATCCAGCAATGAACTTTAAAGGAGCTTTGAAAGGAATTGCCACAAGTTCAAAATCCAGTCTGACTACACAGTAAGTTCAAGGCCAACCTGTACTACACAGCCAAGACCCTGTCTCAAAAGAAACCAAACAAACAAACACCTCCCCCCCAGAAAAAAAACAGAAAAAAAATCCTGGTTAGGTTTTGACTGGTTCTGTCTTAAATCTGCAGCTCAATCTGGGAAAACGTCACCCACTAGCTCTGCAGAATGTTTCATTTTTCTGATTACCTACCAGCCATGACCTGCTAACACCACACAAGAAAAATGTGCAGAAGCTAGGATGGTGGTCTCACCTGGGCTTCCTGTGCCTTCTGGAGTTCGGCCTCAAAGTCTTCCCCATTTCCATTGTCCTCCTCAGCATCACTGCAGACTCCACAAAAGAAAGTTGGTGGAAGCTTTAAAGTATTTGCTTTTGCCTTCTCTTCAACGGTTGGCTTCTTTTCCCAAACAATTGCACACTCTTTCTCATTATCTGAAAAATCCAGACAATATGTTCAAGAGAGAAAAACCAGACGAAGTCTAACTACTCAAGAGTCCTTAGTATACTCCACGGACCTGGATAATAAGGCCTGTAAATGCTAATGGAGACTAGGACTACCAAAAGTCCAAAATGTTGTTCACCCACTATTAGTTTTAAATATTTTAAGTTACCGTAAATGTATTACATAAATAAAATTGATGACAAAAATTATCAAACCATGAAGTTCCTTTTAATATTGTTTAAAATATTGTTATTTTGACATGAAAACCTAACATACCTGCTAGATTTTCTTCCAATGGCCTACATTTTTCTGGATCATCCAGATAGAGTTTTCCATTTAGTTTCTTGACAGCCGTTTCAAAATCTTCATCTTAAAGTACAATTGATAATATTAGATAAAAGAATGTCTAGACAAATTCTAAGGGCTTTCAGTCATTGACCCAGGATTATCACTGGCTTCCCCACCCTGTCCAAGCAGAACCCTGATCTGCCAATCCAGGCTCCGGCCCCAGCAGTCCCTTCATCTCTATCATTCTGCTCACATTCCCTGCACACCAGGCCCTCCCTACACCACTGTCTGATTGATGCCACTGGGGCTATTTTTGAGAACACAAACACCCATTTAGGAACTCTAGCATAGCACCCAAATGTTCTCCATCGTCATAACCCTGCCTGCCTTCTCTTTCTCTCCTAAACCTCCAAGACTTCTGGAAAATTGTGATTCCTTTCAATTCCCTCAAAGCACCTACCCAGCACATGACAGCCATCTGAAAAAGGGTCGTGTGTGAATGCCATTCTCCTGAACATTACACCCATTGGCTATTTACAAGTACACTTAGAGCAAATGTCTACTTATAAGGGTAACTTTGAGAAGTCCTGGAAGAAAGCTTTTAAATTAAATCATACTCCATTTACTGAAATTAACAGGGACAAAATGCTTTTTAAAATATAAAGAATTTACCATTTTCTTCATCTTCACTAACATAATCTGGTCTATTCTTATAGCAGAAAAAGGTGGGAGGAAGCTGAAGCTTGGCTGCCAGGGCTCTTTGCTCAGGAGTCGGGGTCAGTTCATATACAATGACAACCTCGTCATCTGAGGCAGCAGCTTCATTTGTTTTCTTCTCTTCTGCTGTAACACAAGTGAAAAACAGAAACTGATAAGAACTATTAAGCAACCATCAACATTCTGACTGAAAATGAAAGACCAGGACACTTATCTACAGGTTATGACAGCACAATAACAAAAACACACACACTCTGGTACAGCACATCAGCTTTGAATCAGGCATCAGAATTAGCAGCTCAATGTACTGTTCTACCCACAAAACTCTTACAGAACATACAATCTATTTAAAACCAAAAAAATCCTTTAACTTACTAGGCACTGAAAACAGTTACTAATTTATTTAGTTTAGAAAGTGGTACCATAGTCACATTTGGCATTCAAATGATTCAGCACAATACCCAATACTTACAACTGAAAAAAATTCTTAAAGAAATTATAAGCAAATGTTAGTACACATATGAAACTAATCCAGGGCCAAACCTGATTAATTCCTAAGTTAACAGGTGCCAAGGATGGCAGATAATTAAAGCTGCATTCAGTTTTGCCTATTTCCAAGCATGTTGGCTAGATAAAATTAAAGTACCATCCCATGAATAAGGAATCTAAAAAAATTTCTATAGCTGAAAACATCTCTTTCCACCCTCCTTTCTACTAATTGGAGAGCAAAAACTTAAGAGAGGGAAAAATGAGGGCCTGAGATTTAGCTCAGTGGTTACAGCGCCTGCCTTGCAAGTGCAAGGTCCTGAGTTCGATCCTGGTAACCACATACAATGTTGGGCATGGTGACTCATACCCACCAGCCATTAATACCACACACCACAGTGGCAGGCATGGTGGCTCATACCTGTAATTCCAGCATTTGGGAGGCAGAGACAGGAGGATTGCTATTCCAGGCTTGCCTGGGCTACATAGTGAGCTCAGGGCCAGCCTGAACTACAAAGTGAGACCCTGTCTCAAAAAAAAAAAAAAGAGAGGGAAAAATGAATAGTAATGCAATCTCTTGTGGTCTATGAAGAATTTCTGGCTACAGGAACTGACAAAGCAAGCTCATCCCAAAACATTCCATATATCCACTGGTGCCAGAGAAACATTCTGCAGTATAAACATACACAGTGGATTCCAAAGACTTGAAGTGAAAGAAAAAAAAAGATGTGAAACACCTTACTAATTTTTTAGACTGATTAGACATTAAAATATTTTGCATATAAAGGTTAAATAAAATACACTATCAAGATCAATTTCATCTTTTCTTTTTAGAATTTCCTTTTAGATTTTGTTTTTATGCAGCTAATAAATTCCCAAAGGAACATATATTGTATACATGCTCTTGCCACCACAGTTGAATGCTGGTGGTAATCAGTGGCTAAAGACAAAGACTGAACAAAGCACAAGTCTTCATTGAATAGCGCTGACAATAATAAAGTACAATCACGCAGCGAAGTAAGAATGCAATGAGAAAACATAGCTAGAATCCTGTTAAGTTTAAAAAAAAAAAATAGCATTAAAGGGTGGGATACCAGCAGGTAGTTTGCTTAAAATGGCATTCTCTACCATGCAAGTTGTGGTACTAAGCACTACATTTCATACAGCCCTGGTCAATCTGCTAGAGATGACCAGCTGCTTCAGTGCACACAGAGAATGCTCACTCTGTACCTGCACTCTCTGGCTGGAAGGAAGGGGTGCTGGTCCAAAAGGCCATTGGATTAGATTTAAAAAGGCTAAAATTAAATCCTACAAAATAAAGAGTATTTTTTAACAACTTGGAAAATGAAATGAGTATGATTTTAAAATACAAAAAGCGAGCCGGAGATTTAGCTCAGTGGTTCAGGTGCCTGCCTAGCAAGCCCAAGGTCCCTGGTTCAATCCCCGGTAACCACATACAACAATACTGGGCGTGATAACTCACGCCCACTGGCAATCAGTACCACATACCACAAATGCCGGTCATGATGGCTCAAGCCAGTAATCCCAGCACTTGGGAGGCAGAAGCAGGAGAATTGCTGAGTTTGGGGCTTTCCTGGGCTACATAGTGAGCTCAGGGCCAGCCTGAACTACAAAGCCAGACCCTGTCTCAAAAAATAATTTAAAAAATACAAAAAACCAGGCCGGAGGGTTAGCTCAGTGCTTCTGGCGCCTGCCTCGCAAGCCCAAGGTCCTGAGTTCCATCCCCGTAACCACATACAATGCAGTAACCACATATAATGCTGGGCGTGGAGACTCACACCCACCAGCAATCAATACCACATACCACAGTGCTGGGTGTGGTGGCTCACGCCTGTAATCCCAGCACTTGGGAGGCAGAGACGGGAGGATTGCTGAGTTCTCGGCATCTTGCCTGGGCACCATAGTGAGCTCAGGGCCAGCCTGAACTACAAAGCGAGACCCTGTCTCAAAAAAAAAAAATTTAAAAAACCACAATGTTGAGTGTGATCATGATATGTATATAAAATGTACCTATTTTGAAAAATAAAATATAAGGCCGGAGACTTAGCTCAGTGGTTCTGGCGCCTGCCTCGCAAGTGCAAGGTCCTGAATTCAATCCGGGTAACCACATACAATGCTAGGCATGGTGACTCACACCCACCAGCAAGCAATACCGCATACCATAGTGCTGGGCGTGGTGGCTCATGCCTGTAATCCCAGCACTCAGGAGGCAGAGACAGGAGGATTGCTGAGTTCCAGGTTTGCCTGGGCTACACAGAGAAGCTCAGGGCCAGCCTGAACTACAAAGAGAGATCCCGTCCCAAAAAAAATAAATAAATAAAAATAAAAATAAAATAAAATATAAAAAGCCAGTGTTCCTCAATTAATACCAATATAGCTTATGTCATTTATATCAGCACTTTCATTCTTTGCTCTTTTAATAAAGAGTGGCAAGACCAAACCATGCAATGAACAAATATCTCAATACTATATATTGTAAATAACAAGAAAATATTAGGAAATATGAAGGATAAACACTTTTTTTAAAGGCTAAAACTGGTTGTGGTGACACATGCCTGTAATCCCTGCTACTTGGGAGGCAAAGGCAGGATGATCAGTAGCTTGGAACCCACCTAGGGAATTTAGCAATATTCTACCTCAAAATAAAAATTAAAAGGACAAGGGAAGTAACTCAGCGTTTCCTGGGTTCAACCTAGCACCACCCTCCAAAAGACTCACTAATGCTCATGATTTATATCCATCTTTATATATTGGATTCTTTTTTTGCTTGCTCACACATGACTTAAACACCTTCTAGTTATGGAAATCTCTTAACTAACTTACCCATAATCTGTTACTGTTTGAATATTTACAGGTAAAATTATTCAGGGAGAAAAAAATCTGCTCAATATTTTTTGGGTGTTCACAAAGCAGGATTTATGATCCAACTCTGATTTAAGACATTAGTGTCCTAAAAAGAGCATGCATCAAGATCAACATTACAACAAAGAGGTTGTTGTACTTAACTGTAAGAGGAAGCACTTACCCTTTACTGGTGTTGTGAATGCATAACCAGCCAGAGATGCTTCCTTTGGGACCAAAGCAAGGAGACTCCTGGCCTGGTTGTCTGCAGACCCTCTGTGCCCAGTGCTCTGCGATGGCTCATGTGCCCCAGGCTCAACTTGCCCTTCTGGTCCAGTCTGCACCTCTGCGCTGGTCTCCCTTTTGCCACTGTTCAAGGTTGTGTTAAAACTAAATCCAAACAAAGCCCCAGTGGTCGAATTGTTGCCAAATGTAAATGGTTTTGATTTTTCACTACTAAAAATGCTCTTAACAGACTCAGAACCAAATACAAACTTGGGGGGTGAAACCACTGCCTTCATTGTGGTTTCGGATGTGCCAGGCATCTCTCCCCCCTCAGAAGCTGCATCTGCCACGTCGTCACCAGGAATCACATCTGTCCTCTCTCTTGTGGTTTCCTCTAACACAGCTACAGCAATTTTGCCACAGGGGGACTCTCTAGGTGTGCTCGAACGAGAAACATGAGGTGTAATCAAACAATCCCTTTCTTGGGCTGCTTTTGCTTCATCAAAAATTTTCTTAAACGAGTCTGCAACATCTTGTAGTTTAAAACGGACAGCTAAATGTTCTATTTTTCTTTCTCCATCGGCAAAATCACATGCAGTCCACACCCACACTCTTTCTGTTCCTTTCATGGTTTGCAGAGTCATGTCAGGAGTTATTCTGTGATTGGCACATAGTTTCAACACTTGATCTCTTCTCATCACTATGCGAACCTGTTTATTATCATAATTCTGTAAGATCTTAATGTCACCAATGCCCCTTTCCTTCCACTGGCCAACATCTTTATCATATCTATATAGTTTTGCTCTGTGACTGAAAACAACTTGTTCATTTTCTTCCCCACTGGACACTTCAACTAGATCAGGTAATGGTACAACAGGCTCAAAGTACTGCCCATCTCTCTCTTCTTCTTGAGTCACATCTGATTCTTCATCAGTGCCCACTGAAGTTCCACTTTGGTTCAACTTGGCAGGAGATTTAGATGGGCTGAGGGCAGATTTGAAACTGAAGTTGAACCCAGTGGTTGACTCCCCAAATCGGAAAAGGTTCTTCCTTACTGGGCTGCTGGCCAGCGGAGAGGCGTGAACAGAGCTGCTGCTGATGCTGTCATCCAGAGCCTCCTCCCGCAGGTCATAGTTGTCCCACTCCAGTGAGGGCCCCTGGTTCTCAGGGCTGCGTCTGGCCCCTGTGTCTGCAGCGCTGGTGGCACCTGTACCCAAACCACTGCTCTCCTCTTCAGCAACCTTTGTTTGGTCATTTGTCAAAACTGTCTTGAAATCTTTCAGTCCGCTCTTCATTTCCTCAGCCCTCTGTATCAGCTTAGCAGCTCTGCCAGTATCCACGAGTTTATGGGGAGTCTGAAGAGGAATGTCTAAGAGAAGGCGCTGGCATTCCTCAAACTTCTGCTTGAACTCCTTAGCCAGCTCTGGTGTTTTGAATTTTGCCGCCAGCTGCTCCAGTTTGGCATCTCCATCAGAAAAGTCACTAGCCAGCCACATCCATGCTCTGTCTGAACCAGACAGGGGTTTGAGGTTCATGGTGGTCGTTATCCAATGATTGGCACACACTTTCAGAACTTGTTCTCTTCGCATCAGCATCCTCAGTTTGCCATTAACTTCATTTTTGAGAATTTTTAAGTTCCCCAAACCTCTCTCTTTCCATTGACTTATCTCAGCATCAAATCTAAATAACTTCACCCTCTGTGAATATAGAACCTTCTCGTCTTCCTCTCCTGTTACCAGTTCCACCTTTTCAGGCATCTGCACAACAGGTTCAAAATGGATGTCATCACTGTCCTCAGTCTTGTATGCATCATCATCTTTCTCCACATCAGCACAGATACTGGATTTCTCAGCTGATTTACTACCCTGTGATGAGAATAATTTTTCTCCAGCACCTGAAAATCCCTTGAAATTAGGGTCTTTCTTTCCAAATTGAAATCCTCCTCCTGAAGTTGATTTTGCAAGATCTGCAAAAGTAAAAGTGCCACTTGTTTGCCCAAAGATTACACCACTCCCGTTCTGGCCACTGATATCCTGAGCCTGGGAACTGGAGTTATTTTCAAGGTGCTTTTCACACTTTTCTTGATTTCCTTGTTCCTGAATGCCAAACTTATATCCATCAGCAGATGCAGGAATGGAAAAACTAAATCCTTCTTTTATTGACTTAAATTCCGTATTAGAAGTACCTTGAAATGTAAATGAAGAGGTATTTTCTAGATCCTCATGCCCAAATTTAAATCCTTGCTCTGTGATGCCACATTTAAAAGGTTTTTCTGGAAAATTACTTTTAAACCCTGTTCCCACCTTACTTCCGGAAGACTCACTGAGCTTTGTTTTTGAGCCCTCTGTGAAAGCTGACGGAGCTTCTGCAATGGATTTGTGAGTAGGTTTACAAGCATCACTTGCCACACATTTTGAGGAAGAATTCTCATTCTGTCCCAGGCAAACACTACAGTCCCACTGTCCTTCCTTTTTGGTGAACATTCCTTCAAATTCATTCTTTCGAGTCCTGTTCATCTCTGTAGAAGCAGGCACTGGAATGGCAGGGGCAGGCTGACTCTGTCCACTTGGACTCTGACAAGCAACACACTGGGTAGCACTTGCTTCATTTCGTACTAAGCACATGCTGCAATCCCACTGCCCTTCCTTCTTGGCAAACATTCCCTCAAACCCATTCTTTGGAGCCTTGCTTATCTCCAAAGAACCAAACTTGAAAGAGACAGAATCTGGGACAGAAGAAGCAGATGGACTCAGTTCAGCTGGATTCTGACAAGCAACACATTTTGCAGCATTTGCTTCATTCCGGATTAAGCATGAAGTGCAATCCCACTGGCCTTCCTTCTTAGCAAACATGTCTTCAAATCCACTCTTTGGAGTTTTATTTATCTCTGAAGTACCAAACTTAAAAGAGCCAGGAGTAGACACAGAAGTAGTGGGCACACTCTGTTTTCTAGGGTTCTGACAACCTACACATTTTGTAGCACTTCCTTCATTTTGTACTGAGCATGCACTGCAATTCCAATGTCCTTCCTTTGCAGGAAAAACCAATCTGAAGTCGCTGTTGACAGATTTAGGAATATCTCCCTGGCTAAAGTTAGAGGACTGCACAAATGATGGTGTACTTCTGTTAGGAGATTTTGTATTCTGACAAGAAATGCATCTAGATACAGTAGGTTCATTTCTTACTAAACAAGTACTGCAATCCCAGTGACCTTCCTTCTTTGGAGTCACCATTGTAAATCTATCTTGAACATTTTCTGGACTGGTTTTAGAAGCAGATCCAGTTTCCACTAACGGTGGTCCTAGGAGCTCTTTACTGTTTGGGTTTAGATTTTGGCATGATACACATTTCTTGGCACTTGCAGCATTCTTTAATGAGCAGCTGCTACAATGCCACCAAGAACTTTCTTTCTTTGTAACTTGAAATTCAAAATTTGCATTGCTAGCATCAGACTTGCAAACATCCTTATTATCATGACTTGTTGGTTCTTTTACAATTCTGATGGTCTGATTTGGTGCTGCAGCTACATTCGTTCCTACATTCGTTGCTTTTAAAATATTCTGGGCCTCTTCAAACTTGCACTTAAAAAGTGCTGCTTCATCAGGAGTTTTAAACCTAATAGCAAGCTGTTCTGGTTTTGGCAACTCATCTGCATAATCAAGGGCATGCCATACAAAAGATCGGTCTGACCCTGCATTTGGTGTCAGTTTCATATCTGGACTGATGTAATGATTAGCACAGATTTTCAATACTTGCTCTCGTCTCATAAGAAGGCGAATTTTGCCAGATGTTTTATGCCTTAGTATTTTTACATTGCCAACTCCACGTTCCTTCCATTCTTTGCATTCTGCATCAAAACGGAATAATTTTGCACGATTGCAGAAAAATTCTTCTTCATCTTCCTCGCCTGTTTTCACTTCAATCTTATCAGGAAGAGGAACCACAGGCTCAAAGTGAGGCCCATCATCGTCCTCATCCCCATGGGCACTTCCTCCATCTACTTCGTGACTCCTACTTGCCAGTTCTGGAGCAGGTGTTCCAAACACAGATTTTCCAGGCCCATGGAAAGTAAACATATCATCATTTCGGCGAAAACTGGGATTCTTTTGCTGACTTGACCCTATGTTTTCTGTAAATGACATTCCAGATACATTTTTGCTTCCAAAATTGAATGTATTTCGAGGACCAATGGCTTGACCAGAAACTGGTTTTGATCCACTAAAGCCATCTCTTTGCAAAGGTTTATCTGAAGTCAGGAGACCTAAAAGGCTGTCACTATTAGTGTAAGCAGTAGAAGGAGGCTGTGTTACAACCTGAGGTGAAGAAAATGTGAAATCACCATCATTTGATTTGAAATTTGAGTTAAATTTAAAAGGAGTTGGCTGTGTAGTGTGAGGGGGTGCTGTCAAAGATGGCCTTATTCCTTCACTTGCCATGGGCTGAACAAAATTAGGTTTTCCAAATTCTATGACTTTAGCCTCTGCAGATCTTGAAGCAACTGGAGGTTTTGTAAAATATCCTGGTTCTGGCAAAGGTGGATTTGTGCTTGTCTGCTGAACATTATAATTAAAGTAATCATCACCCCTGGGTGAGAGAATTCCTGTTGCAGGAGACTCAAAACGCAGTGGAGGACCATACATCTCCTGAGAGAACATACAAGCAGATGAGTTTTGCACCGGCGGTGTGTGCATCTGTTGTGAGTAGGCATAAATATGCTGCTGGGGCGGAAGCCTATTCATACCATAAACTGGTCCCTAAAAGAGAAAGTTAAAATATGTTGTAGATTGTTTGCAAAACTATAGAGAATTAGACATACATCAATTCTCAGATACCTTTAACATAGTATTGTTAGGTAAAGAGAACATCAGAGTACATACATATTCCCTTAATAAGGAAAGGGAACCTTGTTACATACAAAGCTACTCTGCACACAGAGTATACGCCAGGCATACAATGAAAATTAATTCATTGTATATGAATAAATAAATAATCTTCATGCCCATACAGTTTATCAAGTGATGATAAGGAAGACTTACGATCACAAGCATTCATCAATGTGCTAACTGAGCACTGTTTTAAACATGTTATCTAACTTTAGTATCTCAAGAACCCTATGAACTAAGGTACCACTATTATTTTCATTCTATATTTGAGGCATAAGAGAAATAGAGATAAAGAAACTTGCCCAAGGTCATATTAAGCAGAAGAGCAAGGGTCTAAATGTGTCCTAACCCTTTGTCCTCACAGCTTTCATATTAACTATTCATAGCCACTGAAGCTATAATGTCAGATCTTAAATGAGGTTATGCAACCACATCAGCCTGCAAATACTTATCACACAGTGGTTCAGCAAGGACATTCTAGTCCTACTTCTGTCAAAACAGAATGATGAAGGACCAAACACCACCACTACTCCCATTTTAAAAATACTCTAAATGTTCACAATTATTATCACAGCAAAGAAAAGTGACTACAGCTAAAGTATAACTTCTGTTATCTAGAAAGAAATTTAAAATGTATGTATCCTAAGGGAAATACAGGTTTAAATATTGAACTCCTGTCCTGAATTTCTTTTTTAAAAAGCCTAAATAATTAAAAAGGAAACAGTTGCAAATGTATAAATTATTCCTTTGTTACCTTTGTGGGAGTAACATTAGCTGCTGGTCTGAGAAGATACTGGGAATTATATGCTGGTGACTGACTATAAGGTACTGAAGGGCCGGTAGTTGCAACTAAAAAAAAAAAAGGGGGGAGCACTGTTAAAATCTATACCACAGTAAAAGGACTATCCAGACAAGATAATACAAAGGTAAAAGAAATCAATGAAAGATTTAACTACTTAGATTTTTAATTTTCTACATATCAAAAAATGTCATTAGGGAGATTAGCAAGTGACAGACTAGGAAAACCACTAAATATGACAGAATAAGAAAGCAGCACTGCCACAGTTAAGAAGAGTACTTAACAAGCATCCAAAAAGGAGCTGAGAAGAAAGCAGGTGGGGCATTTTTTTAAGATCAGTAGGATCTTAAAGCACAGTCATGCTCAGCATTAGAAATACTGGAAATACAAAGTCATGAAGGAGAACTCAGGGAACTCTGATCATCTTAGCACCACTGTACCAAAATGGATGAGTCTCAAAAATCTGTAGTGACAAGGTCACATTTTGGAAACCCCAGCTGAGAAATATTTAGGTCAAAACTAACTGGACAAATTCATGAAAAAGATCTCAAAGGCAACATGTGTTTCTTAGAAACAACAAAGCTGGGCATGGTGGTGAATGCCTATAATCCCACCGCTAAGGAGGCTAAGGCAGTAACTTCATTGTGAGTTCAAAGTCAGCCTAGGCTACACAGGGAGCTCAAGGCTAGTCTGAACTACATAGTGAGACCCTGCCTCAAAAAAAAAAAAAAAAAGAAATTTTAAAATTAAAAAAGAAAAAGAAAAAGAAAATCCTGCCCCACATAAAAGCACTTATGCTAATGTACAAACTATCTGGTCCATGTGTTCTGGTTTTACCAGGAAACCAAACAGAAAGTTACCCATATTAATGGCAAATCTACAGCCATGCACTTGATCTTAGCACGGCTTTCTAGAAAATAAAAGACCTTTGTACCTATGAAAGAACTGGAGTATTTGACCCAACAAAGACCAAGTAACTGTTTTATGAAAAAGCACTAAAAACACCTGAGAAAATCCTGGGCAGAAACCCACATCTCAATGTGAAACAGAACAAATTTCCCAAAGATACATGTTTTAGAATCACTCTGAAGAGGAAGCAGCCCAGAACACAGAACAAGCTGACAGACGTGAGTGAAGAATCTTAAGATTATAGGTTAACTAGGACTTTGTGACTAGCAACTCAGTGAGAAAATTTTAAACTATTAAAACAGTCTACTAAAAACAGAACAGACTGCCGGGCGTGGTGGCTCACGCCTGTAATCCCAGCACTTGGGAGGCAGAGACAGGAGGATTGCTGAGTTTGAGGCTTGCCTGGACTACACAGTGAGCTCAGAGCCAGCGTGAACTACAAAGCAAGACCCTGTCTCAAAAAAAAAAAAAAAAAAAAAAAAACAGAACAGACAATTCAGGGAAAAAAAATATGTGACTACAAAGTGCTGAACATGCCTTACTATTTTTTTAAACTTAAAAACAGCATTTTTATTTGTACAAATCAATAAAGGTTTTTGATATTGGTGACCGTCAACACAGCCAAGAATCCAAAAATGGCAAAACCAAGATGGTCATGGTTAAAAGAATCAATAATTATAGTAATGTGACAAAAGCATGATGTTCAATACCTATCATAAACTGAAGGCAGCAGATCTATATAAAGGTACACCACATATTTAGTCATTGAATTTTCAGACTAAATTTAAAAACTAATCCAAACGTAAAGTAACATTTTTAAAGTAGCATAATTCATCTATATACAAGATAATACTAATCTCACAAAAATATCTGATGTACTCAATAAAAGAGAACTAGAAAGAAACATTGCAAAGTGTTAATGCAACTCTACATGATGGGAAGGCAATTAGTTTTTTGGTTTTTTTACACTATTTGTTACTCCAGTTTCCCATCTTGGCTTATTCTTTACTTTTATTAAGCAGAAAAGTCTATGAACACTGGAACAGGTATCAGTAGATCTGGGCTCTTCCTTCTCCACTCTGTGGCAGAATATTAGTAAGCCATCTAGAGTCTACAAAATGAGGATATGCTGTTTCTTCACATTTCATCAGGTCATTGAAGGAATGAAATGAGATAATGCGGATGTTGTATTTATTACACCAACAAGATCTTTTATGCTTATGTGGAGAAGAAAAGGAAGCAGACCCACAAGGTAGCAAATGTGGCTGCTACAGGCCTAAAGAAGCCTGAGAGGTCAATCTCCATTCTCACTCACACTACTCTAGATGAAGTCAGGGCCTTTGCATGAACATAGTCAGGACTCTAGCCATAGCCTACACATCCACCAACACCACAGGTAATAAGCGACATCACCAAGATTTCTCACCGTCTCCCTGCACTAAGAATACCCTGTCATAAGAAGACACTGGTGTTACCTTAACCATAGTCCCAAAATGTGCTATTCTAATCTAACCTCATTCTAGATCTGTCCTGGGTTAAAAGCAGTTAAAAGAAAAATATATTACCACAGGTCAGCCACTCTTTTCCCAAATAACTGGGACCAGAAGTATTTAAGATTTTTAAATATTTGTATATATCTAATGAGATGTCTCAGATATTTCCAGTGAACATCAAATTCATACATTTTTAGTGCATAACTTAAACACAATGACTAAAAATAATTCTACAAAGTATTTTTAGAACATGTAGATTTTAACTGCAATCTGTCACAGGCCAGATGTAGAATTTTCCACTTAGGGCATCACATCAGACTTTAGATTTTTAGAATCTTTAACCTGTACCATTTCAGGAGCCGTCTTTTTTTTTTTTTTTTTTTTGCTTTTTGGAGACAGGGTCTCACTTTATAGTTCAGGCTGGCCCTGAGCTCACTATGGTGCCCAGGCAAGCCGCCGCGAACTCAGCAATCCTCCTGTCTCTGCCTCCCAAGTGCTGGGATTACAGGCGTGAGCCACCACGTCCGGCACTGTGGTATGCGGTGTTGACTGTTGGTGGGCGTGTCTCCATGCCCAGCATTATATGTGGTTACCGGGGATTGAACTCAGGTCCTTGCGCTTGCAAGGCAGGCGCCGGAACCACTGAGCTAACCCTCCGGCCCTTTTTTTTTTTTTTTTGAGACAAGGTTTGTAGTTCAGGCTGGTCCTGAGCTCACGATGTAGCCCATGTTAGCTTCAAACTCAGCAATCATCCTGTCTTCCCCTCCCAAGATTACAGGTGTGAGCCACCACAGCCAGCACAGTGTGGTACGGACTGCTGATGGGCGTGAGTCACCACCCCAGTACTGTTGTATGTGGTTACAGGTAATGAACCAGGGACCTTGCGCTTGCTAAATCTCTGGCCCTGTCTCATGTTTTTTTAAAACAAACAAAAAACCTTATTTTTAACATCTGTGCCTATGAATAGCAAGTATCACCCTGGCAAGTAGCTTTTAAGACTAGCATTGTTTGAATCCCACTTCTATCTATAACATAGCTAGAGAATAATAGCCTTTCTAAGCCCATTTCCTCATGTATATAATAGAATTAATAATGGTATGACTATTCAGTTATTGTAATTAAAATGACATACACAAAGCACTTTTTGCACACAGCCAAGCCACAGGAAGCACTGTTAGTAGTGTTGGTTAATGTTCTATCTACCACATACTATAGTAAATGCCAGTCCCTCCTATCCTCCACTTCCCTACATACCCATACATGGAAGCTCATGGCATTCACCTGAGACAAGTATAAAGGCCATTCTCAGAGGTTAATTTACACAGGTAGTAGGTGATAAAGCACAACTGAGAAACACAATATGCTCTAACTCTAAACCCATTTTCTTCTCCATATAGTCATATTTTAAAATAAATGAGATTTTCTATTGATAACCTGCCTCTCTTTCTCTCTATATATGTACATGTATATGTATTAAAATCAAAATAACTATCCAAAAGTTTGAGCTCTTAAGGAGGAATCTCTTACTGCACAGCATAATATCATTTCATTAATGTTGTTTAACCTCAGGAATAATCACACCTCAGAATCAGCTTATCTAAGACATTCATTAGAGGGTTTCTTTAGTCTTAATATACAGAGCATCAGACAAAATTTGTTTCCTTAATGCTGGGAGTTTTAAGATTCTTAGTTATAACACAGATTTTGGGGATGCAGATTTAGCTCAGTGGTTCCAGAGTGCCTGCCTAGCAAGTGCAAGGGCTCTGGTTTGATCCATGGTAACCACATACAACAATACCAGGTGTGGTGGCTCATGCCCACCAGCAATCAGTACCACATACCACAAATGTTGGCTTGGTGACTAATACCTGTAATCTCAGCACTCAGGAGGCAGAGGCAGAGGCAGAGGCAGAAAGATTGCTGAGTTTGAGGCTTGCCTGAGCTACATAGTGAGCTCAGGGCCAGCCTGAAATTCAAAGCGAGACCCTATGTAAAAAAAAAAAAAAAAAAAAAAAACCAGAGCTTTTAAAGTATCATAAGGACCACTGCCTGCCTTGCAAACACAAGGTTATGAGTTTGATCCCTTGTACTGGGTAGGTGGGAGAGGAGGAACTGAGGGAGGGAGGGAGGGATGGAGGGAGGGAAGGAGGGACATAAGGAGACATATACTAGCACATATATAAATATAGACAACCCATCTATTTAAATGAAGGGGAAAGGGTAGGGTACAGCTCAGAGGTAGTCCTCGTCTAGCATGCATCATGTCCTGCATTTGATTCCCAGTTTTCCAGTACCACAAAAAAAGAGGCAGGGACATGTGTGTGCGCATGCATGCCTATGTGAATGTGTCTGATTTCAGTAAAATCTGTGAATTATACAGCTGCCAACTCACCTGTTAGTGGAGCTCCATGAAAAGTCTGTGACCCTGGATATCCATCAGGTACTGGGTCTGGCCCATAATTCTCTGTTGGCCAGCGATGTGGTGATGCTGAATTACTACTATTCAGTTTCAGTTCCTGCATTTCTTTCTATTGGGAGAAAAAAGAATGTAATTTTAAATACTGACTTAAAAAAAAAAAACACAACACATGATCAGCTCAGCACTCAGGAAGCTGAAGCAGGAGGACACCCTGAGTTCAAGGCCAGCCTGGGCTATACAGTGAGTTCAAGGGTAGCCTGAACTACACAGAAACCATAAGAACACAATCCTTAATGTGTTAGTTTGATTACTCTTTAACACATGCCAACATTAGTCTTTATGAGGCTCAAAACCCGAGACCAATAAATTAAACCTCCCATAACACTCATGCTCAAGTCCAGAATCTGTTTTCCACACCACTGTATTCTTCTTGCCACATGGGTTACTCAAAATTCCAAACCATCTTTTGCTTCTTACCCTGACTCACTGGAACAAACTACATTTGCTGAGTTTATTATGTAAACTATAATAAAAAATATGATGAATGGGCCGGAGGATTAGCTCAGTGGTTCCGGCGCCTGCCTCGCAAGCGCAAGGTCCTGAGTTCGATCCCCGGAAACCACATACAATGCTGGGCATGGTGACTCACGCCCACCAGCAATCAATACCACATACTATAGTGCCGGGCGTGGTGGCTCACGCCTGTAATCCCAGCACTCAGGAGGCAGAGACAGGAGGATTGCTGAGTTTGTGGCAGCTTGCCTGGGCTACATAGTGAGCGCAAGGCCAGCCTGAACTACAAAGCGAGACCTTGTCTCAAAAAAATAAATAAATAGATAAATAAATAAATAAATAAATAAATAAATATAAATATATATATATATATATATATATATATATATATATGATGAATGTTTAATACTCCCCCACCACACTTCAAACACGCCTGCCCGTCATTCCTGTCACATTCTGAAGCAGTTCTGGAAGTCCTCCCTCATCAGCATCTAATGCCACCACCCCACCAGCTATCTGTTCTCTACTGCTTTATAGACAAAGGCATGGAAACACCCTACCCAGCAACAGGAACTACAAAATGTCACCTTACAAATTGGGCACAAATCAATAAGTTGCATTTTAAAAAACACAAAAAATAAAAGCAAAAAACTATAGCATTTATCAGAACACTGGTCAGTTTTGGTAACAGTTCCAAACTTCTCTGTACCAAATCAACCACCTCACAATTTTAAGTGAGGTCAGAAACAGACCCAAATGTCTGCTTTCCCCTAGGCAGCTTTCAAACAGAAATTTCCTGAAAATCATAAATCTGTCAATATTGAAATTTAACAGCTTGTCCCTCACCCCTCAACTAAGCCAGATGCTACAAGTCCAAGACCAAAAAGCTAGGGGACCTGACTGGGAAATACCACAGTTGTTGCTGATATCTATCCACAGTTCTGATGCTGCAATCCTAGATACCATCTGTTAGGGGTTACTTGAGGACTTGTGACTGCTGCATGATCCATCTCAGAAATGCCAGGACTCAAGCCAAAGGTAGCTGGTGGAGATATGCAGTTTGTGATGTCCCTCTATGTTCCTTTTCATTGATTGTTACAGTTACCTATGTATTTTGCTAATTTGTCTGCCTATCTTGTGAGGGTTTACAGTATGTTCTTTGTATTCTGCTTAGGGTGTTTACTCTTCCTTTCCCAGGCCAGCTATTATGGCCACCACTTCCGCATGTACACTATATAAGCCTGTGTGATTATAATAACTTTGCTATCAGCCACCAGCTGTTAGTCCTATCAGTTAATTAACTAATACCTACCGGTTATTAGCTGGTAAGTTATAAACAGTTACCAGCCATCAGCTGGTAAACTATTGTCTGTCTGGCATCATACTCCTGGTCTCCCTCCCCATCAAAAAAAAAAAAACCATCATCCTTTTAAATTCAAAGAAACAGAAAGTATGCTGGAATATGGATTCATTTTGAAAGACATCAAATGAGAGAAAGAGAGAGAGAGAAAGGAGACAGATCCTAGATCAGTTATCTGTCGTAGAACCCACACTAGCACCCAGCTTCTCAGGACCACAGACTGAGATCCACTAGACTTCCACAGAACACAGTTCTGGATGGCCAAGTCCTGTATGAGAAGTCAAGATTACATATGACATAGGCTATATTGCACAAACTAGTATAGAAAATGTCTGTACAAATTCAAAAAAACACTTCTCCTCCAAATGGTTTTTACAAAACCACACACTGCTGACTGCAATGCTATCATCATCACATACTAACATTTCCTTGATGTGAGGAGATAGCTTAGTGGTACTGCAACTGCCTGGCAAGCATAAGGTCTTAAATTCAATCCCCACTATCACAAAAACAAAACAAAATTTCCTTGATGTCTCTTTTTGAGTTTTTGCCCAATGAACATGAAAAAAGCTACTTACTGGGCCGGAGATTTAGCTCAGTAGTTCCAGTGCCTGCCTAGCAAGTGCAAGGTCCTTGGTTCCATCCCTGTAACCACATACAACACCGGGCATGGTGGCTCAGGCCCAACAGCAATCAGTACCACATACCACAAATGCCAGGTTTGGTGGCTCAAGCCTGTAATCCCAGCACTCGGGAGGATTGCTGAGTTTGAGGCTTGCCTAAGGTACATAGTGAGCTCAGGGCCAGCCTAAACTACAAAATAAGACCCTGTCTCAAAAAAAAAAAAAAAAGAAAAGAAAAAAGCTACTTGTTCTGTACTTCTAATTTGAAAGAAGGTCCTCTGAACACTTTAACATAATTAAGTCAAATTATACAAAAGTATTGAAAATAACTAAACTTTGCCAGGCGTGGTGGCGCACGCCTGTAATCCCAGCACTTGGGAGGCAGAGATAGGAGGATTGCTGAGTTCAAGGCTTGCCTGGACTACACAGTGAGCTCAGAGCCAGCCTGAACTACAAAGCGAGACCCTGTCTCAAAAAAAAAAAAAGAAAAGAACTAAACTTTTTTAATGCTTTAAACATTTCTTGATTCCTACCTATAAATCTGACCTACTTCTATAGAAGGGAATATGAGAAATAAACTTAGAGCAAAGTATACTTAATAATAGCTTGGTAGTTCAATTTAATCACTTGGAAACCACCCTTACCAGTAAGCATGTCTCTGAATAAAAGTCTGTATTCATAAATGGCTCATATTTTGTGAAAGAAGTAGACACAAGAAATTTCAAAGGCTTAAGAGGTATGTGAAACATGGTAAAACCCCATAATAGTGCACACATGGGACATTTTTTTTCACATGGGACATTTTGATCACCTTCTGAAAATGTGGATGATGTCTGAGAGGAATACTGAACAAGACATCCACTGAGAGAAATTAAGTGGTTTACCTTAATGGCCTCTACTTGTTGGCAGATCATTTTCAACAAAGAATTTTGATCTTCTGCCCATCGTGGTGGTGTTTTGGGAGAATACTAAAAATAATTGTAATAATAATCATAGTAAATAACCACAAAATAGTACTGAAAACATTTAAAAAGAAATATATCCCACAATGGAATGCTTCAATGCTTTCCTACTTACCATATAGCTCTTATTTGGTGACAGAGAGTATCTGGTGGGAGATGATGGAGAATATTTGCTCTCTGGATCTCCATTTCGCAAACTCCCATTCTTATAGAGTGGACCTCCGTCAGTGCAGTCCTCTAGCTTTTGCATGACAGAGCCAAGCATTTCCTTCACTGACTCCAAGGACACTGGCAGCTAAAAAAGGCATTAGCCATGGGTTTAATTTATAAAAATACCACAATAAAACTCTAAAACAAATATAAACACTTGACCTTAATCCGCTAGCATTTTCTTCATTGCCTGATAATACTTTAAATAATAATACATGTGAGATGTTGTCACATAATCTAGTTGCAACCAGAATTAAGAATTCACCAGAATTGTGAAGCAAATTCTGTGACTGGAACCGAGGAAAGGATTGAGTTCCACAACCAAAGTACCAGTGATAGCAGAGGAACAAGGACTTGGGAAGTCTTCCCACATGAATAGGTTACCGATTTTTCAGAACCCCACCACCCCCATACAGAGGATTGAACTCAGGATCTTGCATTTGCAAGGCAGGCACAGCGCCACAGGCCCAGTCACTGATTTTTCTACCTGATGCTGAATGGAGAGAGAAATACAGATGCTGTGAGGCACAAATGTACAGAAGTAATGTAACCAAAGCAACATGAATTAATAGTTAAAACATTCAGCAGTGGCCAGGTATGGTGGCTCTCACCCCTGGAATCCCAACACTCAGGAGGCAGAGGGAGGAGGACTGCCATGAGTTTGAGGCTAGCCTGGGCTACACAGCGAGTTAGGGCCAACCTGAACTACAAAGCAAGACCCTGTCTCAAAAAACTAAAAACTAAACCGGGCGTGGTGGCTCACGCCTGTAATCCCAGCACTCGGGAGGCAGAGACAGGAGGATTGCTGAGTTCGAAGCTTGCCTGGGCTACATAGTGAGCTCAGAGCCAGCCTGAACTACAAAGTGAGACCCTGTCTCAAAAAAACAAAACAAAACAAAACAAAAACTAAAAGCTAAAAAAAAAAAAAAAAATTTACATCAAAAACACTCAACAGTAAGGTAGAGCCTAACTCAAGCCCATACAAACATTTCAAACTAACGACAGCTGGGAAACAAGACAGTCCAGAGCAGATGGTGAGGATAAAATGCTCTCAAGCTACCATTAGCTTTCTTTTTCAGCAAAATTCAGTAAGAAGGAGTCCTGGGTTTGGGGATGTAGCTACCTGGCAAGCTCAAGGTGCTGAGCAATCCCTAGTACCAAAAAAAGAAAAAAAGAAAGAAAGAGAATTCTGAAGTTACAATATTTGTTTTATCACACTGTCAAAACAAAAAAATTTGGGCCAGAGACTTAGCTCAGTGGTTCCAGTGCCTGCCTAGCAAGCACAAGGTCCCAAGTTGGATCCTGGTACCACATACCCAATGCTGGGCATAGTGGCTCATGGCTGTAATCCCAATAGTCAGGAGGTAGAGGGAGTTGAATTGCTATGAGTTCAAGGCCAGCCTGGGATTCACAGTGCATTCAGGGCCAGCCTGAACCACAAATCGAGACCATGTCACAAAAATCTGAATAGGGCCAGTAATTTGGCTCAGTGGTTCTGGTACCTGCCTGACAAATGCAAGGTCCCAAGTTTGATCCCCAGTAACTGCATATCACAGGGCAGGGAATGGTGACTCACATCCACTACCAATTTGTACTACACACTACAATGCCTGTTGACGTGGCTCACACCTGTAATTCCAGCACTCGAGAGGCAGAGGCAGGAGGACTGCTGTGAGTTAGAGGCTTGCCTGGGCTACATAGTGAGCTCAGAGCTAGCCTGAACTACAAAGCAAGACCCTGTCTCAAATAAAATAAAAAATAAAAAATTAATAGGCCGGAGATATAGCTCAATGGTTCTGGCGCCTGCCTAGCAAGCACAAAGTACCTGGTTTGATCCTGGTTAACCATATACAACAATACCGGGTGTGGTGACTCACATCCACCAGCCATTAGTACCACATACCACAATGCCAGGCATGGTAGTTGACATCTATAATCCCAGCACTCAGGAGGCAGAGGCAGGAGGACTGCTGAGTTCAAGACTTGCATGGGCCACATAGTGAGTTCAGGGAGAGCGTGAACTATAAAGCGAGACCCTGTCTCATAAATAAATACATACATACATAAATATATACATAAATAAATGTATGTATGGGTGTGGTAGCACTCAGGCTGAGGCAGAAAAATTGCCCCAAGTGTGAAGCCAGCCTGGGTTACACAGTGAGTCCAAGGCCAGCCTGAACTACCAGTGAGGCCCTGTCTCAAAAACAAAAAACAACTCAATCCCTGGTACCAGAAAAGAAAAAAAGACAGCAAAACTAAGATAAAAGGACTAAGAGTATTTACACATACACATACAATGCCATCTGCATATAAATACCAATGTACTTCTGAATGACTCTGGAATTCCAAAAATTCAAAATCAAGGTAAAAAAAATAATTTCCATTATGAACAATACTAAATGACAAACAATCACCTGCAACTTACTTTCTGGGGTTTGTTTTTTGCAGTACCAGGGGTTGAATTTGGGTCCTTGTGCTTCCAAGGTAGGCACAGTAACACTTGAGCTACGTCCTTGGCCCTTTTTTTTAAATCTGGCAACTTACTTTCTGAATCACTGATGGATTTGAATCACAGTCGTCTAAAATCTTTAACAGGTAGTCCCTGCTCTTTCTCAGGTAATTTTTGCATTCTTCTTGTTCTTCAGGAGAAAGGGCATCATTTTCAATGTCTTCTGCTTTCCTATGGAAAATCTGCACAAGGAGTGCTTTTATGAAACAATTTAGTTTTCAAAACAAAAAAATCTCTTAGTCCAAGCACCACATCTACTTACCAGTGCAAGATTCCAATAAGAAACAACACTTCTAATAGATTCAAAAACAGTCAGAGCATCTTCCATATTTCCATTAACTGCCTCAAATATAGCAAAACTGATATGTGCCTCTTCTTCATATTCAGCAGTCTCAGAGACCTAAACACATTAAGCAATTTTTAGTTGAACCACTTCTATTCAGAATTTCAAACCTCAAAGACTTTCCAAATACTATATAAAAATAACAAGATTCACAACTAATTACTCTTTGCTGGAAACAGTAGTTATTTCCAGCTCATGCATTTAGAAACAACACTGACCATAAAAAGCAAGACAGTTTATTTAGGGAATTAATATGTTTATTGCTTCATTTATAAATTAATTCAAAAGGAGATTCTCTGTTACCTGAATGTCCACACTATGAAAATGCAAAAATAGAGGATCTATAGGTTCAGGAATACTGTTCTTCTTTTTGATTATCTTCAACAATGGTAAAACTTTCTTCCAATAATGAACACTTCTCCCTATGTAGTCTCGTTGATCATAGAAAGAATTAAAGCTGCTGCCCTAAAATACAAAGTCAGAGAATACAACCCTAAAGAACACCATGATCACATCTAAAAAATCATGTACAAATGGTAAGAACAACTAGTTAAATTTTCTAGTCAAAAGCAAAAGCAGTCAAGTTATTGGACTTCCCAATGAACAAACTGCCTCAATACAAGAAAGTATGCTTTTAAATATTTTTAATACACTAATACCTCAGTCATGGGGGAATCAATTCTCCCCATGATTCCAATAACAAATTGAATTGGACAAGAACCAGTAATCAAAGGTAGACACTGAACCCAGCTACTGAATTTGACTTGGTTCTCATTCAACTCAGTTTGCAACCAGAGTCATGTTCATGAAAGAAAGTATTACTGTTCAGCCTCTATAAGGCAGTCTTTACCCCTTTGTAAGGCCGCCCCTTTGTAAATATCACAGCTTGAGCAAAGAGGTAACCATCTACATCAAATTCTGACATAGAAAAAACATCAAATATTAGGGAGGCCTTAATGTCTTTACCTAAAAAGCCTTTTACTACCAACATATTAAAAAATTTTCAGGCTGCACAATATTTAACAAAGTATTAATAACAGTAATAGCGCCTACCTATACACTATATACTGAACATCAATCTTAAGTGCTTATAATTTCATTAATTATGACAAAATTTAAAAACGTATTTTAGCAGCTAATGTGAAAAGCTGTTATTTCGATTAAAGATAACTAAGAATTAAAGCACTGTTCTATTAAGAAGCATACACTCAGTGAACTCACCGTTTTCAGGAGGTATCTTGCCCAGTGCACAAGCAGAGCAGGCTGAAGGCCATGTTTCTCCTGGCCTCTTAGGGTGATCAATTCATGCTGAACTATAAGTCGCAATTTTGCAGCAGTTCCAGGTCTAAAAAGAGGTTGTATTCCATACAATTTCTTTAAAGATTTACAACTGCATAATCACACCTATGGTAACCAGTCACATGACAAAGTAAATCTTATTAACAGACCCCCCCCACCTACACCCTAGGTCCTTCACATTGAGGGACATCCCTAGCCCTTTTTTCTTTTTTTGGTGGTACCAGGGATCAAACTCAGGCCCTTGTGCGTCCAAGGTTGGCACGGTACCATTTGAGATAAATCCCCAGCCCTTCATTTTTAATTTTATAGGACCTTACTAAATTGCCCAGGCTGAGCTCAACTTCAAAATCCTCCTACCTCAGTCTCTCAAGCCACTAAAACTGCAGACATTTGCCATTACACCTAGTGCCACGTTACACCTTCCCATGAGAAGTGAAGAGCTGGTTACCCTAGAGAGTAAGTCAGAGTTTCTCTGTTCACTACTCACGTTGCCCTTCTGTGAATGAGAGCAGAAGCTGCATCCCACCAGGACTTCTGCTTCTCTGCACAGAGCTGCTTGCACACAGGAAGTGGCAGGCACAGTGGATAGTAGTGGCTGCGGTGGGAATAGTGCTTCTCCTTTAACTGTAAGTGGCTGGTATATATGACTCCAAGAAGAAACACCTGTTTTATTTAGAGAAAATCTTATTTAGAAGTTTGAAAAAATTTAAACCAAACTCCATAATTATCTTGTTAGAATCCTCACTTACCTCAAGATCCAAAATACATATTGATTCAGGTGCATTTGTTTCAAGCTTTGATGTCTCCTGAGGCAAATGATGAAAAAGCTGCTTTAGCCATTTTCGAAATGCAGGTACACCAGGCAGTGAATTCCACTGTAGGCCCAGCCAGGTCAGGTGCTGAAGGCTTCCATTATGGGCTCGAATGGCACCTGCAAGGGCAGACTTGGCTTGAGGGCTTGGGAAGTACTCTGTGCCATCAGTACTGACAAGAGTATGTGAGCAAAGAGCTTACATAAAATTATCAATTACCAGGGCCGGAGATTTAGCTCAGTGGTTCCAGCACCTGCCTAGCAAGCTCAAGGTCCCTGGTTCAATCCCCAGTAACCACATACAACAATACTGGGTACGGTGACTCATACCCACCAGCAATCAGTGAGTGAGTGAGTGAGTCAGTGAGTCAGTCAGTGAGTCAGTGAGTCAGTCAGTCAGTCAATAAATGAATTATCAACTGTTCCCATACATCAGAAGGTAGGAAACTAGGATAAGTACACCCTCAAGTTCTTATTAAATGCAGTCACCCTTTATAACTAGAAATTTTAAGAAATGAGTAACATGGTCCTTTTCCTGGTCATCTAAAAACAGAAACTCACTAAAACACAGTAAGAAAGGTTAGCTGACACAGATCAAATAAAAGTGTACACCTAAAAAATGATCTTAATAGGTTTTCCTTTCAGTAATGTCATTAGAAAAATGGGCTACCACTCCATTAGTTTGTTATTAAAATGATCTTTCCTTTTACAAGAAATCCAATACTGAAAATTTTATCAGCCTCTAGAAGCACAAAAGGTATCATCTTTTTGGCAGTTTAGTAATTTGCAAGAGATTTAAAGATGATCATCTCCTTTGTCTCAGTTTTTAAGAATTTCACTAGGGCCGGGCTTGGTGGCTCACACCTGTAATCCCAGCACTTGGGAGGCAGAGGCAGGAGGATTGCTGAGTTCGAGGCTTGCCTGGGCTACATAGTGAGCTGAGGGCCAGCCTGAACTACAAAGTTGATACCCTGTCTCAAAAAAAAAAAAGAATTTCACTAGGGAAATAATCTAAAATGCAGACACTTTAGTGCTCGCTTCGGCAGCACATATACTAAAATGCAGACACTTTAAGTTTGTATCATGGTGTGCTAAGTCCTGACTTCTGAACAGCTGAGTTGCTAACTTTCATAGATACACATTATATAAGACTCACTTTGTAAGCTTAGGAATGAAGCCAACTTATGAACAGTTCTCCTGGAATTGAACTAATTAGTTGAATCTGGGCCTTACTGTATTACAAATATTCCTCACTTAACAACCTACTTGCTAATGACTGTTCAGATTTACAACTGAGACATGTTGTTCAGATTTACAACATGTCACTCAGACTTATGACCTGTCCTTTTTTTTTGTACAGTTCTGTACATCTTGTTTATAAACCCTAACTCTCTTTTTTTGTTATCAGGGATTAAACTTAGAATCTTGCACTTGCCAGGCAGGCATAGCACCACTGAGCTAAATCCCCAGCTCCTCTTTGTATTTTTATACAGTATTGTAGTTTAATGTTCTGTTATACATTACAGTACTGCATGTAAGTTATGCAAATAAAAGCATAATCATCAAGTTCAAGTTTCCTTTGACAGTTTCTTTGTCCTAAATAATGCACATATTATTCACAATTTCCCATTTAGCAAGCAACCTGTTCATTTAATGTCCTATTCACAGGACTGTAGGCCAGTCATTAAACAAGGCATGCCTTACTTTTAACAGTGAAATAACTGAAAACAACTCAAGCATCCAACAACAGAAGGTAGGCAAGCTTATTATGGTTGATTCACAAAAGATTTTGCCATTAGAAGTTATATAGTTTTAATATGGATTCAACTGTGTTTTTGTTTTGTTTTGTTTTGTTTTTTGAGACAGGGTCTCGCTTTGTAGTTCAGGCTGGCCCTGAGCTCACTATGTAGCCCAGGCAAGCCACTGCGAACTCAACAATCCTCCTGTCTCTGCCTCCTGAGTGCTGGGATGACAGGCGTGAGCCACCACTCCCGGCACTGTAGTATGTGGTATTAATTGCTGGTGGGCGTGAGTCACCACGCCCAGCATTCTATGTGGTTAC
Organism: Thryonomys swinderianus; assembly: GCA_004025085.1. Taxonomy (NCBI): domain Eukaryota; kingdom Metazoa; phylum Chordata; class Mammalia; order Rodentia; family Thryonomyidae; genus Thryonomys; species Thryonomys swinderianus. The sequence goes on along the minus strand of PVIC010007798.1, from coordinate 3,065 downwards.
CGGGATCAAATTCAGGACCTTGCACTTGCAAGGCAGGCACGAGAACTACTGAGCTAAATCTCCAGCCCTGGATTCAACTGTTTTAATAGATTATTTTTAATAAAAGAAGCAAGGTAACAGTGTGTGTGTGTGCGTGTGTATGACACACATTTTAAACACTTCCTTAAAAAAAAAGCCTGAAAGAAATACAAAAAAACCATCATTCCTGGGGAATGAGATTGTGGGTAATGTAGTTTCCTCCTAATATAAAAGGATTAATGGGCCAGGGATTCAGCTCAGTGGTTCCAGCGCCTGCCTTGCAAGTGCAAGGTGCCTAGTTCAATCCCCAGTAACCACACACCACAATGTTGGCCATGGTGACTCATGTCCACCAGCAATCAGTACCACATACCACAGTGCCAGGCATTTTGACTCACGCCTGTAATCCCAGCACTCGGGAGACAGAGGCAGGAGGACTCCTGAGTTCTAGGCTTGCCTGGGCTACATAGTGAGCTCAGGGCTACTCTGAACTATAAAGTGAAACCTTGTCTCAAAAAAAAAAAAAAATTAAGATAGAGAGTATTTCCATTGAAAGATATAACTTACCAACATCATATCTAGCCAACTCATCAGTCCCTGGTACTCGCACATCAAGGTATCCAATGTCATCACTAACAAGGAAAGAGTTCTCCTTAGGAGACTTAGAAAACAGAGCATCATAGAGAGCAGCCTGTCCACATTTATTGGCAAAAGATTCCACAATCTCCTTTATAAGATTCGGTTTGCCACGACTTAAGTTTAACAACATGTGCCCTACAAAAAAGAAAATTAAATTATTTCCATCATTTTATGATAAGCAGATTGTAGTTATTTGCATTTGTTTTCCATATACAACCAAGGGGGACATAACAGGATTATCTCAGACCCTACTCTCAACCCAGAACCCCCTACTCTCAACCCAGAACCCTAACGGAACAACAAAAATTGTCCGTATGTAGAAAGAAATAGAGTACAGCTTGAAAAGTACCTGTGTCTACCTAAAAGAGCAACATATATGGAAAATGCTACATATATTTGCATTCTAGAAAACTGTAGGCTTTAAACAGCTATCAGACAATAGCATGGCTAAGCTCTGATTTGATACTCTGACTTTTAAACCTGGGTGAGCAGAATGCTCCTTTAAACAGCTTTTAAGTATTTCCACTCCCAGACATTTCTCAATTCTCTAAGTTTGGGGTGACCAATCTATTTTAAACCACTCCTTAGCTGAAGAGTTTCCGCATACTATAACATGGGTGAAGCTTGAAAATTTCCTAAGTGAAAGAAGCCAGTTACAAAAGACCACATATCCCTTGAAGTCCCTGCTTTAGCAAAAGCATGGGCAGCATGTGCACCCCTGCAGGCACTATCCCAAGCCATCAAGCTGAGAAAACATAGTTCTCAGTGTCTAAGAGGATACATGACAATGGCTCCCAGCTTCCTCACTATGTTCTCAGCTATCAAAGAGAGATACACCTCTGTCTTTATGAAGCTCACAGCAGTGTTTCATAAGCAGCTGGTGTTAAATGGCAATGGGTAAGGAGGCTCAGAAAGTACTTTGAAATACATAGGATGTAGCCCCTACTAGCTACATGAAAGAAGGGTTAAGAAGTTACTTCTACCTAAGACCAAACAGTATAAAGTATTTGTTCCTTTTAAAGACAGTACCATTCCTTTTCATCTCTTATCTCTTTACCCTTACCTAACACAGCACAAATAAACGATAAGACAGATTACATTCCAGAGAGAAAGATTTTAACATTAAGATTTGCTTAGCCAGGGATTTAACTCAGTGGTACCATGCCTCCCTGACAAGCACAAGGTCCTGAGATCAATTCTCGGTACTGGGAAAAAAAAAAACTGTCCAAAAACCATTAAGATGTGAACTAATAGAATTTCTCCTTTATTCTCTTTTAAATTAATTAAAACATTACTATTACCTGATTGACTCAAACGATCATGGGCCATCATTTCCAGTAGACTTTGTCCAGCTTCTTTCATTAATTTAACCTTTGGTCTTGGAACCTAGTATTTTAGAATCAAAACTCTTAATTCAGCAGTACCCAATTTGTAATAGACATTCCTTTCTATTCCATCATATTCTGATAATGAATAAACTTACTAATAATCTGATTGAAAAACACTGCAAACAAATGGGATCCAAGGCACTCATATAATCTATAAAGTATAATCTAAAAGGAGCACTTCTTCAATACTGAGATTGAGGCTAGGGCCTTCACACCACGCTACATTCCTAGCCTTTTAAAAAGTGTTTATTTAGCCAGGCGTGGTGGCTCACGCCTGTAATCCCAGCACTCAGGAGGCAGAGACAGGAGGATTGCTGAGTTCAAGGCTTGCCTGGACTACATAGTGAGCTCAGAGCCAGCCTGAACTACAAGGCGAGACCCTGTCTCAAAAAAAAAAAGGGTTTATTTAGGGCCGGAGATTTAGCTCAGTGGTTCCAGTGCCTGCCTCGCAAGCACAAGGTCCTGAGTTCAATTCTGGTAACCACATACAATGCCGGGCATGGTGACTCACACCCACCAGCAATCAATACCACATACCACAGTGCCAGGCGTGGTGGCTCACGCCTGTAATCCCAGCACTTGGGAGGCAGAGGCAGGAGGATTGCTGAGTTGGAGGCCTGACTGGGCTACCTAGTGAGCTCAGAGCCAGCCTGAACTACAAAGCGAGACCCTGTCTCAAAAAAAAAAAAAAAAATTAAGACATCTTATGTATTATGCACCTACCCTCCTATAGTAAATGTAGTCATTATGTACTACAAACACTAACTAATAAAAACAAAAATTGGGGGGCCAGGGGCTTAGTTCAGTGGCACTATGCCTGCCTCACAAGTGCAAGGTCCTGAGCTTGATCCCTAGTACCAGAAAAAATAAATACAAATTTGAAAGATTAAAATATAAAGACATTAAAACTAAAAAAAATGAGCCAAGACGCCATCACCTAATAAAGGTTCAGATCTGTCCTAGTTTGCCCTGCCACTGTCTTTGTACAGGAAAGGCTTTATTTTCAAAAATAAACACATA